>JACEGR010003715.1:0-99718 GCA_014170235.1 Listronotus bonariensis
TGTTTATAGGATTTTATAAACATTTATTAAAAATTACGCATTTAATAATGGCCATGGAGTTGAACTAATAAAAAAAACCTACCTGATATTGCCTGCCTATCGCTCTCTCACCACGTAACAACAAACACTAATTTGCTCACTCTCACGGCTGTTTGCATACTAACGATTACATATAATTCCACAAGTTTAAAAGCAATTTAAAGCGCACTCTATGCAAAAATTTACATGAAGTCACCGGAACATGGAAGGAACAGAACTTTTCGTAACGCTGTTTAAATTTAATGCAATATGGATATTACTGAAAATTCAATTGTATTTTATACAATATGAGCAACGCTGTTTGGTTCATCGGCAGGCAATAGAATATCAAAACAAGCAGTATTAGTCACGCATGTTTACATGCCGGGATTTAGTTAGATTGTCTTTTTTCCTCACATTGCCTATGTGTTATGTTATTTAACTGAACCTGTATAAGTTAAATTTATTATCTTCTACTGATTTTAACGAGTGGTAACGATCCATGGAGGGAAAAATAACATCAAATAATAGATTTTTTTTATTTTTTTTTTTTGTGAAATTGCCGTTGTGATAGGAACAACATATAGTTTTTCTGTGGGGGCTTATGTTTTTCTCATAAAACTATTACAACAAGCTTTTAAGTAAAATAAGTGTAAAATTAATTTATAACATTTTGCTGAAATAACCCATATTCAAAGTAAAAAATTATATATTTAATATTTAGAGTTGTAAGTTTTCGCCTCTATAATTAGAATAGTTGTTTAGTAGTTATTTTAAATATTATGAAGGTAAAAAGATGTTTAATTTTACTTTTAATAAAAGAAAATATATTTTTTTGTATGTTAAAACATTCTTAAATTAAATATCTACCTTTACTTACGTGGATGTGTGTCCAAGAAAAATTTTTAATTTTTTTACTTGTTACCGAGATACCTAATATGTATTTTTTTTTCGTTCACCTGAAAATAATTTGACAAGTTTCTATATATTTTTGTTCTAAAGACCCTATTTACAGAGATATGTGTAAAAAAATTAACATAATAATTTAAATAGTTTTAACCCTTAGCTAAAAAAGGTACTCCTCTCCGATATCGATTAAGTGAAGCGTTTTCGAGAAAAACAACATTTTGATTAAATAGGGTTGTATTTAATAATTTTGTTTGTCGGTTCGACAAACGGTCTTATTTTATGCATTCTCAAGACTTAAAAATCGAAGATTATGGGACCCTTTACAATGCGGCAACACTATTTTTTGGTTTCGTGAAAATAGAAAAAAAAATCTAAGTTTTTAGTACCATTTGCAACAGAAAAACCTAATGTTTTTAGATGTTCCCACTAAACAAAAACTTGTTTTTCTCGAAAATGCTTTATTTTATCGACATCTAACTCGACTATCTTTTTTTAACTAAGAATTTGAACAGCCCAAAATTACTCATTTTATTTCTTTATTATACAGGGTGTGAAAATAAGTAACACTATTGTGTAAGAGTTAGTCCGCCCCTGGCAAAGAGTCCTTAATTGTATTTATCATATTAAAAAAATATTTTATTATACCAAGCACTATAAAAGTTATTCAAGAAAAAACGATTTCCAGCCTCGTCCCTTAAGAGCACATATCTCTGTAAAGAAGGGCTTTAGGAAAAAAGTTATAAGAACTTGTCACATTATTTTTACGTGTTCTATATGAATTCAAAGGATTGTTCACAAATTCCTAGACACCCTGTATTAATATATGGGAGGGGCGGGGGAAGACAGGGTCTTTAACGTTTGGAGTGAAATAAAATAGAGACATGTATTTATTTTATACATTTATTTATTTATAATTTCTTCTTTATAACTAGTCTTTAAAAGTAAAGACCTTTAGAAACATTTAACCTTTTAAAAAAGAAAGTAGTTTAAATTCTATAAAAAATTACAAAAACCCCATCTTACCCCACAGGTGAGGTAAGACGGGGAAAACTAATTCTATTCTTGTTTGCAAAACTAGCAAATAAATATTGCCTTGTCACCATCGTCATCTATCTCAGCACATCTGCTGTGTACCCGCTTCCCACAGAGAGAACATGCGGCCCATCCTTCATTATTAGTTTTCTTGCTGTTTTTCTTTGTCAAATTGATTTTTTATGCTTTTTGTTCTTTAACCTCTCTTCTTTTTTTGTTATCTTCTTCCAGTTTCTTCTTTTTTGGTACCCCATCTTGCTCTCCAACGGAAATTTTATTAAAATTATATGTAAAAAACAAACTAATCAAAATAGGGAAACAAACATGTTTTTACCTGCTGGTGTAATCATGATTAAACAAGAATAACTTTATATCAATTCCAAATAACTAATGTTGAGGTAAAAATCACATACGATGTACAACACGAAAATTACAACGAACTTGACAAAAACCGAGTTTTTTAGGTTGGGGTAAATACGCGTGTAATAACAAGCCTGTCAAAACGCTAACTGATAAACAAGGTAGTAACGCATAATTACGAGTCAGATCTGCTGTGATCAGTCGTTCGTATGACCGATGACATCCGATATCCCTCCCCCCTTTTCCTACATATCTTAATAGGCACTTTTTACATTTAAACTCTCTCTTTGTGAAAATGTGTGCTATATTTAAAAAATTATCCATATTATTTACCAATAAAGCAATATGTTTCTTACTTTTCCAAATATGTAAGTCCACAACATAGACAAATATATATTCGGGAGCTTCTGCGAAAATGCAGCATTCCATATCGAAGTTTTAACAAATCCTGGGTGAAATGCGTTACTGGTTACACCCATATTTTGTAGTTTGTTAGCCAACATTTTGGACATTATAGCCACAGCAACCTTGGAGTTACCATAAGACCCAGCAGTAAACAATTTCTTAATATTGGGTTGGCCCTTAAGGTTTTGTTCAGAGAGATGTGAAACATATGCTGTTATTGAACTTGTGTTTATTATTCTGCTTGGTGCTGCATTTAAAAGAAGGTCTAAAAAATATTCATAGTTTACTTTTACTTTTTCGCCGCTTTAACATACTTTTAAGGTGGGAAACGTTTTAAGCTGTATTTATAGAGTGACGTTTCAGTTCCGTTTTCCGTTTGTCATTTTCAGTTAAAAAAGAAACAACAACTTTCCATTTGTGTTTTTATATTTTCGGTTTGCCGTTTCCATATACCATCTCAAAAACCGAAACGTCAAAAGGCAAACGGTAACAGAAACGTCAATCTATAAATTCAGCTTTATACTTAGAAAACACCAATAAATTTCTTTTTTAAATCATAAAAATATTACTTATAAGACTCGTTTTGGAATAAAAATTATGTTGCTTTAAAAGCAAAAACCCCTTTTAAAAAATCAGGAAAAAAGCTGCAATTACAATATGCCTTGTACAGGGTGTCCTGATTTCGTTGCAATTGCAAGGTGCCTTGGTAGTTATACAGATAGACACTTGCAGATTTCGCGAAGTGATGTTACTTTTTGATAAAACGAAAGATTACATTTAAATATTTTTCATATCTATTTTTCTTTTTTTTGACATACCTACAGGGCGAAAATATTTCTTTTCCGTTTGTGGACGTTTTTCAGTTTTCTTGTTACTTAGAATAAATGTAAAAATTGGATATAAAGAGATACTTTTAAGTTACTTTTTTATATATTTTATTGTTTTTTGGGATATAAACCAAACTAATATTTTTCTAATAAATAACCCTGTATGTTCCTAAAACATTAAAAATGGTGAAGTTAGCCTATCCTAAGAGCGCATTTAGTTCCAAATAATTTGGTACCACATATGTGGTACTTAAAAAGGCTTTTATTTTTCAAAAAGCATTTAATAAAATGATGTTTAGTCATTCATTACACTAATTGATAATATCGATTTATGTCAATATCATTACCTTATTAAGTGGTTTGTAGTAAAAGCCATCCTTTTTTGTAAGCAGGGGGTAAGTAATACCAGATAAGAAATAAAAATACGTTATGTAATAAAATGAACTTTTATTTATTATATTAATTGTTTTATGTTCTTTTTGCACTTAATCCAATTATGGTATTACCTTCACACAAGATCTACCTGTTTTCTTCATGGCCAATGGTTATTTTATATCCCCTGCATTTCAATGATGGCAAACCAATGGCACGCGAGTGTGTCAAAGTTTTTTTCTTTTTTTTTGATACGGCCGGAAGGGACAAAGGATGCAAGTTTTAAGTTAATAAAGTAAGGGACCTTTTTTTGGTCATGAAAATTTACACTAAAAAGTATGCTATGGCACACCTAGGACATTATTTTTAAGTTTTAAGTTGATGTCCTGTTTTTGCTCAGTAAACAGTATCCTATGGCACGCCTAGAACATTATTTACAAGTACATTATTGTACAAACATGGCATGTTGATATGTAGAGGTTTGCCATCCCTACTCTATATAGATAATAATATATATATCTGTTAAGCTAATAAAAGGTCCATTTCTTGTCTTGGACTTTTATCAACCTTTATCTTGTAGATTTTTTTTCTGCAGATGTAAAGTTTCGTCCACCCTAAATACATGTATACTTTAATGGGCAATACTTTAGTTTTAGTTCTATGAAACGATCACTTTTTTTCTTTCCGCTAAAATACTTATGGCTTCTCATTTTAAAAAGATATGTACAATGTACATTTATCTTTTAAATACCTATTAAGATCTTTGCCAAAATCTTCGTATATGTCAAACGTGCCTCCCAGCTTTATCTTTGTTTATTTATCAGTAAAAAATACAACGTGTCCAAGATAAGGAGGGCCAGTATGGGCATCTTGAAAATGGTAAGAGATACGAAGTCGATTAAATAAGAACAAAGTTAAGGTTTTATGTGCCTAATAATATGTCGTTTAAATAGTTTTAACATTATGAGTATTTCCGGAGATATCCGAAAAAAAACCGGAAAATAGGAAATTTGCTTTATTTTTTCTTGGTCTTATCGAAAACACTTTTTGCATTGCCACTTTTTCTGCTCCATCTAATGGTGGTATTTTATTTGAACTGCGAGGTTTAATCCTAACGCGGACCTGTTTTTGTTTTGGGAAATTTGATAAAAATAATTACCTCTACATTTTAAGTTATTAAATAACTTTAATAAACCTAGCAGAACTTAACCCCTAACATCACTAAGTTACATTTTTTATTTAAGGTCCTGATATTTAAATATTGAAATTTTAATAGCTAATTTTATTTTAAATTTAGATTATGGTTTAATCGTAATACAGCCCTGTATTTCTCAAAATTTTTAACAGTAATGTATCCAAAATATCACAAAAGACTTAAAAACAAATATTTAAGTTTGTAACATATCATTTGTTTAATTTAAAATGGACGGTATGATCATAAATTTTTGCGGAATCATGAAAAATCCCACTAAGTTGTTTTACATTTGCGCAGATTTTGGATCTTACCATCATACCATTAATGTTTAGAAAAACAAATTATCTACTCCCAACTTTATTATTTACTTTTAAAGGCTATTCTGATATTTTAGATAAATTACAGTTAAAAATTATCAAAGATCTTTTGCTTGTTGTTAGATTTCATTAAATAGAGAAACCTTGTTATTTTAAATGTAAATCATTTGATCATTTATTACTTGTAGATTTTTCCGTTATTATTTTTTACTAAAATTATGTAATATTTTAAAATGTAGAGCTTATCATTTTTACCGAACTCTGAAAAATACAGTGCCCTATTACGGTTAAACCATTATGTAAATTTGAAATAAAATTAGCTCTAAAATTTGTAATATTAAAATATCAGGACCGTATTTAAAAAATAAGAATAAGTGATGCTGGGGGATTTTCAAGTTCTGCCTGGTTTATTAAAGTAATTTAATAATTAAAAACGTAAAATTGATTTTTTTATCAAATTTTTAAAAATACAGGTCCGTATTAGAATTAAACCTTAATGTATGATACATCATTGAATTTGTTATAAAATGGGCTTTAAAATTTTGATATTAGAATATCAGGACCGTATTTAAAAAAATAAAGTTAATAATGGTCCTACGAAAACGAAACGTCGCAGTTCAAATAAAATATCACCATTAGATAGAGCAAGTGGCAATGCAGAAGTTTAATTTATTTTTAAATACAATTTTAAATAAAACCGGATTTTCTATTTTTGGTTTTTTCCGGATATCTTCGGAAATACTCGAAATTTTAAAACATTATAAACATCATATTATTGTACAAAAAAACCGTAACTTTGTTCTCATTTAACCGACTTCGTATCTTTTACCATTTTTAAGATACCCATGCTGTCTCTCCTTATATTGGACACGTTGTAAAATATTTTACAGCAAACCACAAGAAAACCAAACGCTTACAGCACAGCAAAATAAATAATTATTAAAGTTAACTATTATTTGGTGATTTTTGATAGTTTTATTAACATATCCGCCGCATCTACCAATAAAATAAGTTAAAATCGCCAGTAATAACAAATTAATTTAGATTTTGACGGCTTTCATATATGTAAATGAAGAAAATCTCCGAACGGCGGTTTCCTCTTTATAATTAGGCAGTTCCACCGGCGGTTGTTTAGCTAAGTGGAGCTTTTAAAATAAGAAACAGTGGCGCAACTAGCCTCTGGTTTTTGGGGGTTTAAACCTCTGTTTATAGACTATATTTGCCGAAAAACACCAATAGAATTTCAATTTTCACGAATTTTGGGGGGCTAATCGCAGTCTCGGAAAGGCTAAGCCACCCGTAGCCCCTGCAAATTGCGCCTATGATAATAAACATCGATTAATAGGTATCAAATATTAAGTGGTTTATATTATAAAAACCTTTTGTCTAATTAATTTAATGATTTATTAACATACAGGGTCTTCTACAAAAAAATCGTATTTTTGGTTTATATTACGAAAATAATTAAATTTAAAAGAATAAATTCAATTACATTACCTCTTCTTTATAATATCTACTAACATCAGATTGTACTTTTGTTTAAGTTATCTGCTTCAAAAAGCATATATTTCAGAGCAGCCCTTTAAATATGTGGGTTTAATTTTTAAAGAAATATCAAGGTGTCCCTAAAAGGTACAAAATGTAACCAGACATTCCTCGGGCTAAATTACAGCGATCTAATCCAATTTATCTTAGTCAAAAAGTAGATCGTTTGTGAGATACAGGGTGTCAAAGTTTTATTTTGTTTCAGTTTTTCTTAAATATATTATTATCTTATTAGAAACTTTTTATAAAATTAGGTATGAGGGGCTTTTTCAGGAAAAGGAATTAAAATCCGCTCATGTTTTAATTGTAAAATGTGAAAGAAGCCACCAGCAGTCCTTTGCTTATGTTCGAAATAAAAAAATTTTTGTGCTTTTATATATTATATTTTAAGTAAACATTTTATTCCTCACAGGAAATTTTTTAAATTTTTCTTTGCGATTAATCTGACAACCCGATTTTTCTAAAAGGTATGTGCCTTTGATAAAAATTTAATCCTTTGCGAGCTTCAGGGTGTCAAAATTAAAAAATAAAACAGAATCTTTGAAACCCTGTATCTTCTTAAAGATCAATTTTTCGACTGGGGTAAATTGCATAAGATCGTTGTATGTTGTTTCAAAGAATTTGCTGTAGCATTTTGTACAGACCTTTTAAAGACTGCTGGGTAGCCTAGAGTGGCCTAGATAAAGCTTTAAAAATGAAATGAAAAACTTTTGTATGAAATGACTCGTTTAATCCTAAATATCTCTAACGGTTGGTCGTAGCGACATTTACTAAGTATAACTTTTTGGGCCAAAAATATGGGAAAATATTATTTTTTAACTAAATCCATAATTTATCGAAACAAAGAAAAGTTTGACCCTTTTATTAGCAGCAAAAAACTACATCGGAGCCATCTACGTTTCACATCTTTACCTTGAAAAACCACCCAAAGCTAAATTTTGTATGTTGATGTTAATGTTAAAAAAATATTTAAAAAAACTAAAATAAAAGAAAACTTTTATACTCTATATCTTGCAAACCATTAACTTTTTAACTGCCATTACATTTCATGGTTTTATTTTGACCCAAGAAATTTGTGCTATCATTGTTTACAAACCATTTTATACTTAACATTATTTTTTTGTTTACCTATAGTATAATTCCTTTATTGTTATTAAAAAAGGTAAAAAGTAGCAAACTTTTAAGACTGTGTTTAGAATTTTAAAATCTCTTTAATTATTTGTTTTATAATAAGATGATATTTTATTTAAATATTTTTTAAAACTGTGTAAATTAGCTCAAAATTATTATTTTATAGTTTGGTTAAACTTTTTTCTACAGTGTGTAATAATGTAATACGTAGTAATAATAAATATGAAAAACTTTTTATTTTTAATTTAACGAAAAGAAATTATTCTTTATAAAAAGTTCTGCATGGTCTCAAACCTAAAATACAATCATAACATAATAACATTTACTTTAAAAAAATAAAAAAAACATGTTTTGACATTTAATGTCAAAGTTTTCAGAATATCCTAGAAAAAACATAAAAATTTTGAATTTCAAAACCTAAATAATGATAAGTTTTTATTTTATTATTTTTATTCCATTTGTCTTGACAACGGTGGCAGATTTGCCACCAAAACGTCGATTTTTAATTATCTTTTTACTTGTTTAAATTTTTTGGTTTTTAGCACTTTTAATTTTATTTTGGCGTGTACCCAAATAAATACCATCCATTATAATAAATTGTGTCAGATATCTACGAGGTTTGACCTAGGGTTGTGCGATGTTCATCGATGGTATAAAAACATCGATGTTATTTTGATCGTTGGTCTATGTCTTGGCATAAATAACAAGCGGAGAGTGTGAGACCGCTGTCTTGTATAAACATTTTTTTATTTTTAAATCAGGTGTCTGCAATTAGGGCCGAATTTAAACGTGTGGGAGCCCTGGGACAATGAGCCTGTGGGAGCCCACTGAAAGTAAAAGTAAATAATAGATTTTTAAAAGGTCCTCATCAATTTATAAGTAATGAAATTCAATTTTTGTACCCTTAAAAAGTTGAAAAGTAAAAAAAAGTCACATCGATCCATTTGTAACTTTTATTTTAATAGGGGCTCGTACAGTTGTTTGTGGGGTCCCTTATTTTTGGGGGTCCCGGGCCAGTACCCCGCCTGTCTCCCTTAAATCCGGCCCTGGCTGCAATATAGGTGAGCAAATCCGCTTGTACTGAACAAACATTAATAGCGGAGCGTTGCTAATGTATGCAAAACTGGTTTCAAAACGTTGGTTACCACAAATGTCTTAGCCAGTACCGGCCACCAGTATATAAGATTTAACACTCTTCGCTTGGTATCGTAGCCGAGGCCTAGTCGTTGCCCTTGGCGGCGCCTTTATGAATTATGCCACAATGGCATAAAGTTTTGTTGTCTATTGTTGAATTTGTTTTGTTTTACCGCCCTAAGTAAGGGGTTAGGAAATTGTATTTAAAAGCTTATGCGTGAAGGGTAAATATCTAAATATTTAGTTTAAAAATTTATTGCTTTTAATTTTTTTTTAATTTTCTCATTGTACCATTGATCATCAATGTCGCTATCGATGTTTAACATCCATGTCGCATCCCCAGTTTGTCCACAATATTTTTTTTCAAAAGTAAAGTACCTGTATTTTTGCTAATATCGAAAATTGTTATAAAGAAAAGGTGCTTAAAAATAAAAATTATTATTAAAAATGAAGTTTTGTTTATTATAAATAAAATATATTTTGTTTTAATTTTTTTTCTGCTAAATTCGAGAAAATTTAGGTTTGTACATAAGTGCATTTAACATTCTTCTTATTGTGATAACACTAAATTTAAAAATTGTATTTAAAATTGTCCTATGAAATTAAAATAATTAAATGTATTGCATTTAAATTTATTTCAGAAAAACGTTTCTTTTGTTAATAAACAAAATTGCTTATTTAATAGTAATTCATGTAACAAGTGCATAAAGTAATACTTTAGGCGAGTGCGGCAATCCCATAAGTAAAAAAAAAACACTTTATGCATGTGTTACATACTATATTTTTCCACGACCGTATAAAATTTTTCCAAAATACCGTTTTATACATGTTTTATTTATCTAAACCTATACATTTTAATTTAGCAGCAGAGCTAATACATTGCAACAAAAATAATGGCCACCTTATTTTTAAGAGACAATTATCCTCTTCATAACTATGCATTTATTATTTATGGAAAATTGTATGAACTTACTTTTTGTAGAAATAATACTCAAACAGTATAAATTCCTTTTAATTTCTTAATCATTCAAATTCAATATTATTAATAATTTTTATTAATTTCTATTAAATTTATTCACAAAGTGTCACATTTGAAACAAACACTGAAAGAAAACACTAATTTAAAGTGTAAAAAGAAGCTTACAGTTTTAAAAAAGTTTCTTTTTTTAACACTTTATGTAGTGTACTAGAATGAAATAATTTAACTTTATGTTAACGATTTAAAAAACAGCATTTTTTAAACGGTCGTGGAAAAACGTATTTTTAATTCTAAACATCTTTTTTAATAACAATTTTTAATACTGGCAAAAATTTAGATACTTTACTCTTAAGCAAAAATTACTTTTTGGCCAACCCTCGTAGATGACTGATACAACTTGATATCTGATGGTTGCTTTTTAGGTTTTAAATTATGACTTTTAAAAATAACTTTTTCGTAAAACTAATAATAAAAAACTTCTCCATATAATTCCAACTGATGTTAGTGTACTAACTGTATATGTAAACCGCCAACTTTTTGTTATAGAGTGGCCTTCTATATCTTAACCCTTTAAAACTTTAGAATTAATTGAACTATTAAGATACGGATTTTGCTAAAAATAGACCTTGTGTCCGTACTTTTTTAGCAAATTTTTATTGTTAAACAATATTCTTACTGGGGTTGCTCTTTTTCTTAACTTACATACGCATGTCTCCTTGTTTCCATCAGTTAAGAATGAAAAGTTCAAGAGAAAAACTTAAAAATTACTTATATTACTTTTTATTTATATTTTAAAATGCAGTGTACTAAAGACATAACAGCTGTGCACGTTTAAAAAAATATTAAAATGATATTTTTATGGCAAATATTACGTGACAGAGTTGTAAATCAGCGTGACAAAAGTGTATTTCATAAAAATCATACTTTCCTCTGCCACGCTTAGTTACGCTTATTAAATAATGTTACGAAAAAATTATATGACAGCATAAATTCTAAGACTAATTTTTATCTCCGAAAGATATGACCAATCATGAAATAACGATTCAAGTTTTTTGCCAATTTTAATAATATTTAAAATTTTGTGACGGATTGGTGTTTTTGGCCGAGTTTACAGAATCAGCTAAATAACATAGGTAGCACATAGGCAATGTAAAGAAAAGAGACAATCTAACGTAAATACCTGCATGTAAACACGGGGCTTAAATACTTGAAGATCTGGGGGAAGACCTCCGCGGGAAGCAGGTTTCACATTCTAGAAACTCTAGAGATAAAAGAACGAACAAAGTGAAAAGTTCGGGGCTTGTCCAGTTGAACCGTATAGTGATGCATACGCGCGAAACCACGAGGTTCTCTGTTGGGAACCGTGAGTGGCGAAACTGTACTGGACAATTCTTCAGAGCAAGAGCCGTGGAAGTACCTATAAAAAAGCGATAAATCCCCCACAGCCCGACGATGGGCAAGAGAAGGAAGTCTTTCTGTAAGTGAAGAATAAATAATGAGACAAATAGCTCTTCTTTGAATAGAATCAAGAATGCTTAGGGTTGTGGGGGACGCGATGCCCCAGATATGAGAACAATATTTCAAGGAGGGTCGGATTTGGGACACATATAAAGTGTATAAATTAGAAGGGGAAAATACTTTTTGGCTCGAAAGAGAAATCCAAGCTTTTTGAAGCTACCGTGGCTATAGATACAATGTGTTTATGCCAGTTAAGGTTACTTTAAAATTCGCCCACAAGATTGAAGGTGTCTTTGCTCTGTAAAACTTGGCTGCTCATAAGTAGAGGATGATTATTTGGTGACACTTTTCGCGGCAAGGAAAATGATTGTGGTTTGGATGCATTAAAATGGACCAGATTTTTAGCGCCCCAATCCAATATTAAATTAAGATCCTGCGAAAGAGATATCTGCATCGCTCTGCGTTTGTTTTCCAAATCAGGTTTAGTGATGGGTTTAGGAACCTGAAAACTGGAGTGAAGGGTACTATCGTCGGCGAAACTATGAAGGGAATTAGTTGTGGACGAGAGAAGGTTGTTGATGTGAAGAAGAAACAATGTTGGTGCCAGAACTGAGCCCTGAGGCACTCCAGCATAAACTTGGTGAAAGTTTGAAGAATGGCCGTCCACAATAAGTGATATACGTCGATCACATAGATAACTAGAGTTCCAAGTACATAGTTTAGTTGAAAGACCATAGGAGGGAAGTTTATTAAGAAGTGCTGCATGCCATACCTGGTCAAAAGCTTTAGATATATCAAGAGCAACGATCTGGGACTCACCTAGAAACTCAAGAGACTTATTCCAACAGTGTGATACGAAGGAAAGAAGATCTACTGTAGATCTTTTGTGGCGAAATCCATACTGCCTCTCATGCAAAATTTTGTGTTTTTCTAAATACTTGAATTTATGAATAAATTAATTTTTCCATTACTTTACAAAGAACTGAGAGAATTGAAATTGGTCTATAGTTAGATGGAAGATATTTAGATCCTTTTTTGGGAATAGGTTGAACACGTGCAGCTTTCCGGAAAGATACTTTGTGTTGTAAGAAATTCTAAAGAAAGATTGGTGCAAGTTCTGCTATCGTAAAAAAAATAAGTGGTGATAAAGAAAACTTTATATTTATTTTTTCAACTTAAATGAATACTTTATGATTATGTAGGTTAAAAAGAAGAACAACCCAATTGCAATGTTGTTTTTTTTCCGGAGATTAATAAATTCGATATTATATGAAAAAACCTCACTAATTGTTACATTTTTTTAAATAAAAGATTGCTTTATAAGTAAATTACTAGAAAATAATTATAAAGGCTGAAAAGCATGACTGTCAAATCACGTGTGCTTACTTTCTAGCACATGACCTCACGTGAGGCTGGAAATACAGTTAAACCTTGTTTAATAACTGTTTTATTGCTTGGTTATTGACCCCGTTATTGGACGTTTAGCCAATTTGACCTTGTCCTCATAGAAAAGAGGCTAACCATATTTGGTAGAGACACCTATGTTGTCCAACCGTAAACCGGCTTTTTCCTAAGATAAAACTATTAAAATGCACGTTTAAATACTGCAAAGTCGTGCGGACTATTTGCGTTTAAGTAAGTTTATACGATTTTACAACTAGCAGGAAAAAATTAGACATAGAACGCCTGCATGAACAGTGTGGCGCCTTTTCATTGACCTTGCAGGGTATAGCGAAAACTTAAATAGATAAAACAAATATGATTGCACTCTCTCAATTTTAATTTTTGGGACAAATTTTATGGTGAAAATAAATCATTACTAACTTAATTCCTTTTGGAGATACAGACTGTTTTAAATTTTGTCATTTTGGCCAGGCACTTGTAACTTGCTTAATATTTTAAAAAGAAAAAAATATTTCGTTTTTTTTTAATGGAGTGTATTTTATCATCAGTTGAAAGTTATAGGAAATACCACATTTGATATTTCTATTTTTTTATAGTTTCGGAAATATTGCCATCTTCAGGATTTTTTAACGAAACATCTTGTACATTATATTACCTAAGCAAATCTATTTCAAAGAGGTTTAACAAAATACCACATTTGATATATTAATTTATACTAATATTCTAAAGAGGTAAAGTTTGTAACTTTCTTTGTTTACTTGTTTGTAGCCGCTTATCTTCGAAAATACTGAAATGATTATTAAAACTCTTTCTACTTCTTAGCTACACTATTCAGGAGGGCTATAAGATATATTTTATGACTTATAAACAAAAATGTCATAAAAATATTGACATAATATATATCAATCTATACTAATATTAAAAACATATTAAGTTTGTAACTACATGTGTAAAGGCACCGGTGGTGCAGATTTCTTTTTATATATAAAAATAGATAAGAAAAAACCAACGAATGTACTTATTTTTAATGGATTTTTCCTTCGATATTTATTCATACTAATATTATAAATAAAGAGGTAAAGTTTTAAACTTTAATTGTTTGTTTTTAAGTGCTAATTTTCAGAAATACTGAACCGATCATTAAAAATCTTTCACAGTCAGAAAGCTACACTATTTAGGAATGCTAAAGGCTATATTTTATTAGGATTGAACAAAAAGTTCAGAGAAAAATATAATTAACACCCAACGAAGTGAGCACGGGGCGGCTAGTCTCTTATAGTTTTGGAAATATGACCACATAAATCTACAAAATAATAGATATACGCATTAGGATTTGAAAGCTCATATTTTCGAAACTGTTAGAGAAAATTATTTTAGGTGTGATAAATTTTTAAACATCTTTAAAGTGTCTTTTTATTGTTGATGAAATATACAGGGTGTTATATTCCTAATATGCCATTTTATTATCAAATTCATGACAATGGCTACATTTCCTAAACTATGACAAATTAAATATATCAAATGTAGTTTTTTACGGCTGTTAAGAAGACGTTTTTGTGGGTGATGAAATATACAAAGTGTGAGTGCGCAATCAGATTCGTTCTACCTCCTTTAGTTTTCACTATACCCGACAAGGTCAACGAAAAGGCGCCATCCTGTACACATCTTTTTGATAGAATGACGCATCGGTCTCAAGTTGTAATTGCTTTAGACCGACCCCTTTCCATGCACTAAAAAAAACCCATGAACGTTATGAAATGGCACGACGTGTATATGCGATATGAGACAAAGCGTATTTTCAGTCCTGTCATGTGTTACCTTGCTAACACATGAACTCACTTGACGTAGCAATCACGTGTTACTCCCTTAAATTATTTTTTATTATTTGCATTACGGCTAACTAGAAATGTAATTTATAGTGTAATAATTAAGTTATATACAGGTCTGGAAACGAAACCGCCGACCGTAAGAAATTACATAGTATAATCAACGGTCCGTGAATGGATCGTTGGTATAATAATACATAGGCAATATTCAAGCTGGGGTGTACTCAAGCGGTGTCGCCGTTCGACTAAAGGCGAAAAAGCTGAGCCAGCAGCCTTCTCCGATCTCGTTAGGTTCATATCGGAGCGATCTCTGTAAAGAAAAATTGTAAAAGAGTACAGACCAGATTTTTAAAAGGGATTAAATACACGTATTTTCTATGGTTGGCGGTTTCGTCTCCAAACCAGCATGTATTACCTAACAGTAGGTGAGTTAACAAAAAGTGACTAAAGTAGTTAACTTGCATTATTTTTTGAATATTATCTTTGGTCATCTCAAACGACATATTTGCCATGCCAATATTATTGACTAAAATGTGAAGTTTATCTGTTTCTAGTTTTAATTGTTTTGCAAATGTTCTAACTGATATAAACGACGAAAAATCCACAACTTTAGCTGATATATTTGGATTATGGGTTTCCTTAATAATTTCTGAAACAGTAGTTGTAGCATCATCTTTATCCACAATTATGATAGTGCAACCTCTTGATGCTAATTCTTTTGCTAACTGAAGTCCAAGACCTACACAAAAAGAAATATGTTATAATATTTTTTTTTATAAAATCTGGTTAGTGTGAATAGTGTGAAGGGTCTGTAACATACAAGTCTCTGTTAAGAAGAGCGCTCAAATTCATTGTTATTATTAAGGTATGCTTATTTTTGAATAGGTGTATGTGTTTAGTGAAAACATTATAATATATGATTTGATGCCACCTTGCCCTGGGCGGTCTCGTCCGATAACGCAATTTTTTCTTTTAAAACTGCAATTGCTATTTACTGCAAACTGCTGTTTAAACTACATCTTTTTGACTCTTACAAAACACAATATTTTAATAGCTTTATAAATGCAATTAATAACCTACATTTTGATATACTGGGTGTCCCACTACTGCGATGTTTTCTCGAGAAGTATTTGTTTTTTTTTAATTTGGTAACAATATAAAGTCAGTGAATTACATACAACTAACATATTTTGACAGTCCTAGCACTTTCGGATAAACATTAAGTTGGGGTCAAGTTCCTTATCTTAAATATAACCATAATAACCGTAAAAATAACGTTGTAACGTTTTTGACTTATCTTAAATTTTATGTAAAAATTACGTTTGTAAACTATTACATAACAAATAATTTTTGCTACACAAAAGCCATAAATAAAAATTGGAGTTAGATTTCTTGTGGTGAAAGACCTTCTGTAGTAGGCTGTGTTGATATTTTAACAAAAAATAAATACTGGGTGGTCAAAAATGATCGATAAAAATTATATAATATAATCTTATTAGGCACTTAAGATAAGGGTAAGTTTGTATAAAATGTATATTTTTAAAATGTATAGTTTTAAAAATATTATATTCTTTAATCTATTCCAACAATGTTCATAAAATAACATCAACCGGCATCCAAAGCTTTTTGACTACTGAATGATTACAAGTGGCTTTGAGGAGCGCAAATCAGCATTTTAGCTTTAATGTTTGTACTAAGTAATAAATACCGAATCAATTGGAGGTTGTGTTTAGAAATTAGTACGGTGGGCGGCGGGGCGCCCCAGACCTCCACTAGGTTTTTTTGTTTTAAATATACTTTTTACACAATAAACTTAAAAAGAGAGCCAAAAAAATTCATACCTATAAGCAATAAAAAGTTTTTAGTTTCCGAACTTAGATCTAAAAGGTAGATATACTGTATCATTGCTGGCTTAGCCGGAAACGCTATTAATTTGTTATTTTGTAGGAAATACCCGGTATATCCTATTTAAATAGAAAATGACATTTAGAAATAAACAACTTTTTATTTGCTACCTTTTCACAATTAATACGCGGAACAGTGAATATACATATTTTTTACAACCCACTACCTTAATATGGGTATTAAATAAAAGGGCTTGATTGGTAGAATAGAGCTTACTATGAAAAAACTAAAATCCAAGATGGCCGTCGCCATAAAATAGCGAATTAAATATTTTTTTACAACTACCTCAGTAATTAATCGTTGGTTAGTTATAGTAAGGTATTAAATGAACTTAATAAAATGAAAAGTAATAACTAACAACAAAACCTTAAACTTGAAAATAATTATGTAAACAAACATTGTTTTGGTAAACGGTTTTATTACAATAAAAATGATGAAGGTTATGTACTCAAAGCTAAAAAATAATTAAGTTAGTCCTAGCTATCAGATCGTACCAATCTTCTTCTCAATCTGGGGTATTGATCAGACAAATAATAAAATCGTTGGACACGTAAAATTTCCACCATAATATCTACTTTGTATACGCTACGCCCAACGATTTTATTATTTGTCTGATTGTTACCCCAGATTAAGGAGAAGATTGGTACGATCTGATAGCTAGGACTTACCGAATTATTTTTTACCATTAGGTACATAACCTTTATCATTTTTATTGTAATAAAACCGTTTAACATAAAAAAAATACATAATACGAAGTGTACGAATAAAAACGCCGATCTTAAATAAAACACCCTGTATATTATATTACCAATAACAAATCTTTTAAAAACCCCGATAAAATTTTTTTTAAATATATCTATCCCTACTTGTTTCGGAAATATAATCAAACATAAATTTCAATAAAGTAGCTATATCAATTGCAAGCCTTTTGCGTTTTTTTGACCATATTTCCAAAATTATTAAAAATGGACATATTAAATATGACTTTTTATTTATTACTATAATGAATAATAATCCAGCGTGCAAGATATCGTTCGTCTTCTGTATATCTTATTCACAATATTTGCACAACAAAATAGTATTCTTATTTATTTTATACAATAAACATAAAAATAATAGCCAAATCTATGTATAACGTTTCTAATGGGAATTAAAAAGTATTCTTTAGATATTCAGAGATCCATATTTTAAAAACTAATTACGATGGATATAATAAATGTGGTATTTTTAACTAAAAATGTCTTTTTAATAATCTTATAAAATACAAGGTGTCCTTTTTAATAAACGTATACTCTTTGTCGTACCCTGCATATCTCAAGAGGTTATAAAAATTCAATAACTTATTAAACCACCACAGAATTAACCAACCAAACCTATAAATTTGCTTTTTTTGTGATAACAATTAAAATAGTTAAGGGGGTGTAGAATTATAATTTGACACCCAGTGCAAATAAAAAAGGCTTTTTATTAAAATCTCAGCCCTACTTAAATTCATTACTATCGCCAAGGAAATCGTTTAGATGAAATAATAAACTAAGTAAAACAAAAAATAATCTTGTTGTAACCTGGCATACCCAACTTGATTTAAAAAATAAGTTTTATACCATTTTAAAATTTAACACGAAAATTAAAAAGGGACATAATATTTTACAAAAAGTTTTATGTGTTAAAAAATATAAAATATATGTTACGCACATACTAAATTAATTATCTTCATACCTAATTTAAATAGGTAATAAGGTCAATTAATTTGTTAAACACACTATTTAAATCATTATTGCTTTTAGCTAAAAAGACACATAAATTAAATAATTAATTTTTACTTTAATTAAAAGTTTGGCAAAAAGTAAGAACACTGTTATTGTAGCTTTTAAAATGCTTAGAAATAGTAAAATAAACTTTTAAAAGATTGCAAAAACTTACACTCCTAATGAAAAAATAACCAAAAGTCCAAAGTTTGTTTTAAAATAATAAAACTGGGACTTTAATATTTGGTAAATTTAAAAGCAATGCGCAGTGATGTTAAAATGTTGGTTAAATCAGTAAATTTTGAAATTACGCCCAGAATTAGGTAACAGATACACACAAACAACCCAATCATTATCTTTACGAAACATTTATTGATGTTAAGGATCCTCTTACTCTATACAGGGTATCCCAGAGTATGTTAAAAATTCCCCAGAATTATATAAAATACACAAAAGTAAAACGATTATATCCTTGACGTTTTAACAAACTGATGTTTGCTAATATATTTTGGAACCAAGCTTTAACCCGGAAATGTGGAATAACATTTTTCGAAAAATTACATATAAAAAGTTTTAGTTTGTTGCACAATTAATGAGCCATACTGTATATTTAAAATCAAAAGCAACTATTTTTTAATAGGAACACCTTTTTATAAAATATATAAACAAACTATTAAATTTAATAGTTTTTGTAAATTTTATGCTTGATACGTGGGTTTTAAAGTTTTTACATTTAACGAGCTAGGGTAACTACGTTAATATGAAATAGGTAGGAAAAACAATTGTTATTGCACGTTACGTAATTTTAATTTATTTTTTTATATCAAAGGTTATTAGGCTATTGATTATGTACAAAAAATAGGGTAAAAAGGAACTACAACGTTAAAATAGTTTTATTATTTCATATGGTCAATGAACCCCCATAATATTAAATACCGCGAGTGCTACCATTTACAAGGGTGCTTTTTTGAGAACGGGGTAAAAACATCCCCTTTTCGGTTTTGAGGTTCGGTCGAAAACTACGGATTTTTCTAGGTAGTAGTCAACAGAAAAGTTGTAGAAAATTAAATTTCTTTCCTACAAATTTTCTGTTGACTACTACCTGGAAAAAGTGTGCAATTTTCGACCTTACCTCAAAAACCTGAAAAGGGGCTGTTTTTACCCTTTTCTCAAAACGCACCCCTTCAAATGATAGCATTCTGCTGTTATTAAATAGTTGGGGGTCCATTGACCATATGAAATAATAAAACTTCCTTCAACGTTATAGTTCTTTTTAAAGTACATAATCAATAGCCCATATGACCACTAACAAAATAAGTGTAATATTAATTTTTATAAAAAAACAATAAAACTCTGCATACCAAGAGATATTTCAGACACAAAAATATACTCCTATAAAAGAAAAAAATTTGACCGGTAAATTTTATAAAGTAAGTTTAACCTATTACCTAATTTATTAACTTTTATTTTATTTTTGTTACCTCTTTTAGCCCAAAAATGTAGATTTATTATTTTTTCGCTGACACTTTATCTTTAACTTTATCTACTGTAGGCTTTTATTAAGTTAAAAGAAGATTATTTATTATACAAGGGAAAAAAAGCAATAGATTTTGGGTCAAGGTTTTATTGTCTTTTGACGCTAAACGAAAAGAAACGAAAAACCGAGAGCCAAATTTAAAATTATTCCCGATATAATCCGGTATTATTTTCTGTGACGGAAAAGACGATAACCTAAAGTTTAAGGAAATAATGATACAAAATAGAGTAAGAGCCCATTATTTTGTAAAAGCTGAAACTTTGTCAACGCATTCTTCCAACATAGGTAAAAGCGATGGAAGAATATGAAGTTTGAATCATAGTGGCTTTGACAGGTACCAGGTACCAAAAGTTACTAAATTGAAAATCAACTTTCGTCATTTTGTAAAAGCTGAATTTTATGTATGTTACTTGGGTACCTATTAGAAGATTTTTCCCCAGTCGGCAGACACTTCTGGTAGTTCCTACCCCCTGGCAGACAAAAATTTAGTCTGGCTGCAGAGTGGCTCAATTGTCCGAAGTAGGGAGAGATAGGGAGTTCACGGGCCTCCGTCCTCCGGAGGAGCTTATTATCTTAAAATCTCTGACGTCATTGAATATCTTGGAATTACGGCACTGTTTTTCTAAATACGGCACTGTTTTTCTAAAATACGGCACCGTTTTTCTCAAATACGGTACTGTTTTTCTTAAATACGGTACTGTTTTTCTTAAATACGGTATTATTGTTAATAATCTTTATGTAGCTCTAGACACGTGTTGACTCAATGACGGGTGGGAACTAAATGAGGGCAGTTATAGTATAGCGTAACATATATAAATATACTTAACATTCTGATTCAATCCTTAGTATTGCCAAAGACTTTGTGCTGTAGGGTCATGCAGAAGTTTAAGAAAAAATCAATCAGAAAAAAACTGCTCGGAGAGGCAAGGGGATTCCCTTCGCGACCACGTTTCAAAAAGCGAGGGAGGCATTGTACGCGGAAAAACCGCAAGATCTTCTTTCTGCTGCTGAAGTAGCTCTGAAAGCATTCAATGGGGTGGAAAAAGAAAAACCGGCAGATGTAGTACCTTTACCTGTAGTCGGCGGATTTCTACCATTTTTAATACCACTTTACACAATAACAAATTTTATGTGGGTAATATTACTCTAGAAATACCGATTGGATCATATGAAATAAGTGCAATAAATGATTATCTACAAGACGCCATACAGGAAAAAACTAAAGCCATCAAGAATTTTAATTGTACCCTAAGCCTAAAGGGTAATGTTAATACGCTCAAGTGCGAGCTTGAATGTTCTCATACAGTTGACTTTACTAAGACAAATTCTATTGGAAAATTGTTGGGATTTCATAATATTTTGCTAAAGCCCAACGTTAAACATGTATCGCAAACACCTGTAAACATTCTGGAAACTAACGTGATTAAAATCGAGTGTAATATCGTTACTGGCGCCTATCACAATAATAAGCTTGTTTATACAATACATGAATTTTCGCCATCAGTACCAGCTGGTTTCAAAATTATAGAAATTCCTCAAAATGTGCTTTATATGCCTGTATCCACCAAAATTACCAGCAACATTATATTAAAACTGGTTGATCAAGATGGTGAATTGGTTGACTTTAGAGGAGAAGTTATTACTATTAGATTACATTTGAGAAAGTCTTTATAAATAACTACTTCGTGATGTGTGTGTCAGTATACTGCAGAACATTGTGCAGAGCACACGTGTTATGGTTGTTAAATATAACGCCAAGAAAATTGTCAATTTTATCCAGCTTTGGAACACCAAAAAGAGCTTAACAGAAGAATATATAAGATTTCTTGCATCTATAGGGCTTCTTGTTAAGAACTCTGAAAATGAGCATTTTAAACGTGACTGATTCGCTAAACTTTGATAACTCTATTACAAAAATAGAAAGGCATAGCCATTTACCGTACTCTAGCTCTTTTAAAAATAATGATGAAATTCGAATACCGGTGCAACAAACTGATATATACACCCTACCTTGGGCAAGTCATATTTATTTGGAAGGACGACTTTTAAAAGGGTCCGATGGAAGAGTTTCAGACACTGCTAAACTTGTAAACAACTTTGTTGACACCTCTTTAAAGAAATTCGTCTTGAAATTGGCGGAAAACGCTGGTTGGAGTATTGAAAAGATGGGCTCAAACGGAACTTTTATTGTTTGTGTACCACTAAGGACATTACTAGGATTCGCTGAAGATTTTCAAAAGAAACTTATAAATGTTAAGCATGAACTGATATTGTTTCTTGAATTTCTTCCGATAAAAATGCCGTTATTAACACTACCGATGGAGAAAATGTAGAAGTTAATATTGATAAAATTGTTTGGAAGCTACCACATATTACAGTATCCGATGCTGAACGACTAGAACTTTTACAGATTGTTGGAAGTGGAACTGAATTGGATATCGGTTTTAGAAGCTGGGAACTCACAGAACATCCTTCAATACCGATTGGAAAACATCTTACATGGACCATTAAAACTTCTGTGCAGGTGGAATGACCAAGATGGATAATTTTAGGTTTTCAAACAGCTCGAAAAGATAACTACAAGAAAAATTGTAGCTTATTTGATTATTGTGATGTATCAAATGAAAAGCTTTATTTAAATTCTGAATTTTATCCATACGATAATTTAAATTTGGAAATTTCAAGAGGTATAATAGCTACTCTCTATGAAATGTACTCAGAATTTCAAGAAAGCTACTACAAAAAAGAAAACGAACCACTTTTAACTCCCAAAAAATTTAAAAACAATGCACCCTTAATTGTAATTGATTGTTCAAGACAAAATAAAATCCTTAATTCTGGCATTATTGATGTAAGGTTAGAGATTGAAACAAAAGAAAACTTTTCTGCAAACACAAATGCTTACTGTTTAATTATTCATGACAAACTTGTAAAATATTCACCATTAACAGGGTCTGTAAGAAGAGTTTAAATAACCGTAATACATTATTCTAAAAATTATTTAGCAATATGGCAACAATGTATTTTTTAATTTAAAAATAAATGCTTTACTTTAAACACTGCTTTTTATTTTATAAGGCATTATTCTAAGAATTATTTAGCAATATGGCAACCATGTCTGTATTTTTATTTAATAATAAATACTTTACTACAAACACTGCTTTTTATTTAGTTACCACTGTTTTTTACCGTTTATTATCTAACCGCAGCTATCTTTGTTATTATTGACGGATGCTTTGACTTTGAAATTACAAGGGGTATGTTTAGTAAAATCTAGTCGGTTAAACCGCTCTCCAATTGGTTAAAAATTAAATGGCGTTACGTAAGATTACTAAATTTTCGAATGACAGATAGGCCCGCCACGCGATCTTACCCTGTTCTTAGGCCCGACGAGCAGCGCGTCGAGCTTAAGCCGGGGGCTTGCACGTTAGGTTTAACACACGTGCGTCGTTCGATAAGTGAGGTTATATTTTTCTCTGTTACGTCTTAAAGAATGTGTTGCATAAGATTCCTAAATTTTTAATGACAGTTTGACCTTGAAATCATTGGCGAAACGTCGTCGATTATCCTTTTGCTAAGTTTCATTATTCTAAGTTTAATAATAAGGCAGCAATGATTAATTTTTTATCGGGTTACCGTTCTAATCGCTAATTGATGTCTCTTAACTATTTTTTAACAGTTGTAACGCCTTTATGGCTAAAGATGGCGTCATGCGGTTTTCGCTATTCGATAGGTATGACGTAATACTATATTTTAAAAATTTAAACCGCGCGCTGATGACCCATCACCAGGGTTAAATTACGATTTTAGTCGATAGCGCCCGAACGGTACGACCTAAAATTTTTGAGTTTGCGCAAATCAATTTATGACTATAGCGCACGTATCCTACGCATGGCGGCCATTTTCTAAGTCACGTGATTTTTGACATATGACAGGTGACATTTGACATTTGACAGATGACATTTATGGTTTGACAGATAGTAGGGGCCACGCCCTAAATAACGCGTTGCGCAGGATTCCTAAATATTCAATGACGTCAGAGATTTTAAGATAATAAGCTCCTACTGTCCGAGTGAGTCAAATATTTCTGTTATTTAACAAGCTATGACAAAACTTTTATATAACAGTTATAATGCTTTTAAACGCGGATGTCCTTAAAATGTTTTGATTTATACAGTGTCCAAAAAAAACTAATAGCTGTCAAGTTATTTTTCTTAATTGTACCCCCAATTTTTTCTGCCTTGAAAGTTAACTAAATAAAAAGTTAACTTTCGTCATCTTGTAAAAGCTGAATTTAATGTATGTTACTTGGGTACCTATTAGAAGATAGTTTCTGAGTCGGCACACACCTCTGATAGTTCCTTCCCCCTGGCAGACAAAAATTTAGTCTGGCTGTAGGGTGGCTTAATTGTCCGAATAAGTCCGATATCTATTCCAATATTTCTGTTATTTAACAAGACATTAAAAACTTTTTTTAAAGTTATAGTATTTTTAAGCGCGGATGTCCTAAAAATATTTTGGTTCATACAAAGTGTCCCAAAAAAAAGTAATAGCTGTGAAGTTATTTTTTTTATTGTAAACCTTCCTTGCAAATTAACTAAATAAAAAGTTAATTTTCGCCATTTTGTAAAAACTAAATTTTATGCATGTTACTTGGGTACCTATTAAAAGATATTTCTTCAGTCGGCAGACATTTTTGATAGTTCCTACCTCCTGGCAGACAAAAATTAAGTCTGGCTGTAGAGTGACTCAACTGTCCGAGTAAGTCCAATATTGCTGTTATTTAACGAGATATGCCAAAACGTTTTAAATAAAAGTTATAATCTTTTTAAACGCGGATGTCCTTAAAATATTTTTCTTTGCGGAATCGAATTCTACATAAAATTTTGCATATGGAACGTTTTTTTAGTTTGACATCTATTGCCGTGTTGCCACATCATTTATAATTTACAAAAACTTCCATAAAAAACCATACTCAACCAAACTTAAAAACGGAAAAAATTGATTATTAAAAATTCTTAGCTCTGTGTTTTAAAAACACTAAGTTCGATAAAATAAACCCCTAAAAGAACATTTACACAGGGTATTTTTAGGACGTGGCCGACATCTTAATATTTAAAATGCTTAATATTAATTTTTGTAAATGAAACAACCTAGCTATTAAAAATTCAATTTTTAAAGGATATTTTAACTAATTTTAACAAAAACCTTATCTTAATTTAAGAATAAAAAACAAATGCCTAAATAAGTAATATTATAATATAAATTACTTATTTAAACGTCACAATTTTTATTTTTATTATAGAATACATTTACATTTCGCAGACCCTATATACAACAAACGTTTAAAGTTGCATAATTAGAATTGTTGTAGTTTAAGTCTAATGTTTTTTTAACTAGTTACACTTTTGAATGGTATTGCTATCAATGATAAAAACACATTTTTTAAAAGTTAATAGTAATATTTTTCATAGCGATATATCTTTTAATGTTAAAAAATGGTGTTGCAATTTTAAAAAAATACAGCCATTACTTTTTTTGGGACACTCTGTATAAACCAATATATTTTCAGGACAACGACGTTTAAGAACACTATAACTTTTATAAAAAAGTTTTGTCATATCTTGTTAAATAAAAGAAATATTGGACGGACTCGGACAATTGAGCCACCCTGCAGCCAGCCTAAATTTTTGTCTGACAGGTGGTAGGAACTATCAGAAGTGTCTGCCTAGTAGAAAAATATCTTCTCATAGGTACCCAAATAACATACATAAAATTCAGCTTGTACATAATGACGAAAGTTAACTTAATTTAGTTATCTTTCAATGTAGAAAATTGGGGTTACAATAAAAAAAAAAAAAAATTTACAGCCATTACTTTTTTTGGGACACTCAGTATAATCCAAAACATTTTTGGAACATTCGTGTTTAAAAAATACTATACCTTTAATAAAAACAGTTTTTTCGTATCTTGTTAAATAACAGAAATATTGGACTTAATCGGACATTTGAGCCACCCTGCAGCCAGCCTAAATTTTTGTCTGACAGGTGGTAGGAACTATCAGAAGTGTCTGCCTAGTAGAAAAATATCTTCTCATAGGTACCCAAATAACATACATAAAATTCAGCTTGTACATAATGACGAAAGTTAACTTAATTTAGTTATCTTTCAATGTAGAAAATTGGGGTTACAATAAAAAAAAAAAAAATTTACAGCCATTACTTTTTTTTGGGACACTCGGTATAATCCAAAACATTTTTGGAACATTCGTGTTTAAAAATACTATACCTTTAATAAAAAACAGTTTTTTCGTATCTTGTTAAATAACAGAAATATTGGACTTAATCGGACATTTGAGCCACCCTGCAGCCAGCCTAAATTTTTGTCTGACAGGTGGTAGGAACTATCAGAAGTGTCTGCCTAGTAGAAAAATATCTTCTCATAGGTACCCAAATAACATACATAAAATTCAGCTTGTACATAATGACGAAAGTTAACTTAATTTAGTTATCTTTCAATGTAGAAAATTGGGGTTACAATAAAAAAAAAAAATTTACAGCCATTACTTTTTTTTTGGGACACTCGGTATAATCCAAAACATTTTTGGAACATTCGTGTTTAAAAATACTATACCTTTAATAAAAACAGTTTTTTCGTATCTTGTTAAATAACAGAAATATTGGACTTAATCGGACATTTGAGCCATCCTGCAGCGAGACTAACTTTTTGTCTGCCAGGGGGAAGAAACTATCAGAGGTGTCTGCCGACTGGGGAAATATCTTCTAAAAGGTACCCAAGTAACATACATAAAATTCAGCTTTTACAAAATGACGAAAGGTAACCTTCAATTTAGTAATCTTTGGTACCTGGTACCTGCCAAAGCCACTATGAATCAAACTTCATATTCTTTCATCGCTTCTACCTATGTTGGAAGAATGCGCTGAAAAAGTTTTAGTTTTTACAAAAGGACGGAGGTCGTCCGCTCACGGGTTCTTAGACTAATATATTTAAGTTAGAAAATTAATGATGTAAGGTTAAAAGTTTTAAACTAGTGGGTTGTTGTATTTAAAACGGCAATTATACTTGGGTTACTATGGAAACCCTTAAAGTAATTAATAATTGTCTTTCAATGTTATTTTATAATTTAAAGGATTTGGAATAAAAATTTAAAACTTTGTATGATTCTTTGGTAGCTATTTTGAATATTAAAAAGTTAAAAAATGCCTGATTGTACTTTTGATATAAGGTAATGTAAGTAAAAAGTATTCTAGAATTAAATATTTACCTTTACTTAAGTGTATGTCTCTAAAAAGTCTGTACAAAATTTTACCATAGACTCTTTAGACCAAAATACAATAATACAATGCCATTTACCCAAGTCGAAAAGTTTGATTAACCGATACAGAGTGTCTAGTTTTTTTGTTTTTTAATTTTATTTATTATTTTTTTTTACAAAATTCTATAAAAAGGTTTTTTAAGCCAAGAAATTAATAGCTGCTTATATTTTTGCTGTTAAATGTAAAGGCAGCCACTTGCAGACCTTTGTTTTTGTTAAAAGTGTAATTACTTTTTTGCCTTGGCATATTGTATGATTCTAGTAGATAATTTTTATTCTTTCATATATATTTAACAAAAATAGTAACTATGATAAATATTGCTATAAGCAACTAATTCTAAGATCTTTTATATTAAAGGTTTTATTTCACATAAAAATTCCGTATGCATTTTTTAACGCTCTATTTCGGCCACCCTGATTTCTCTGAAAGGACAGTTTAAATAGTTACTACAATTTTTCTACGACAAAATACAACGAATAAATCCAGTTTTCCTTATTTAAAAAGTTATTCGTTTAAGGGATTTAGGGTGTCCAACTAAAAAAATAATACATGGGGAATTTGACACCCTGTGTCGTTGTATTTTGGCCAAAAGAATTTGTGGTATTATTTTCTACAGACCTTTTGAACATAATAACACATACCAGGTGACTTAGATAAAGCAGAAATAAATGCAATGGCAAACTTAGGTATACAATAAAATGTTTAATCTGATATATCTCAAAAACGGTAAATTACGAAAAACTTTGACTTGTCTCTTGCAAATGATAAACTTTTCCACTAAGATAAATTGCGTTAAATCGTTTTATTTTGGTCCAAGAATTTTGTGGTAGCATTTTATACATCCCTTATAGATACACCCTGTATATCCGGAAAAATACTTACATTTTCCCCGGGGAAAAAGTTATTGGGAAAACTGACAACAGGGATAAAATGTAAATTATTTTCCTGTCACAAAAAACATAATTATTACACGACTATATTAATTTATGTAAAATAAGGTTTACCTGAATTTCCTCCTGTGATTAAAGCGATTTTTCCTATTAAACATACTTTGCTTTTACAACGAGCATTAGTTAAATAAATAATAAGCTTTAAAACTATAACAACATATAAAATACTTTTAAAAATAGCCAAATCATTTCTACTAATGACAACACGGTAATACAATGACTATACTTTGGCCACTATAAATGAATAATAAATATCTATAGTCGGAATCGCTCTTAACGTGCGGGTCCAAAGGTCATTATGCATATGAATAAAATTTAAAAACACAGTGGCTACCAAAATATTGTTTACTTTAGCATCTGACATTTTGACTTTGACACATTAAGCCGTGTTTAGAAATGAGCGTATAAATTGTGATTGCGTTAAATCTTAACTCGACGATTGGGTGACGATAAAGCAGGGTTGGGCAAATTTTGATTTTTATTTTATAAATCAAAAATCATTTTTTTTCTCAAAAATCAGGAATTTTTATTCTTTTTTTTATTTTTATTTTATATTAACAAAAAATACAATTTGGATTTTTAAAAATTATTTTATTGTTAGTCTAAAAAATAGGAATTCAATCGACAGCTGAAATATTTATCAGAGCAAACTTTCTTACCAGAAAACTCCGGTCGCGTCTTGTTTTTAAGTACCTCTAACGTAAACGGAATAGACCGGTGGTTATTACAAAAGGATAAACCAGAAATACCAAAACATATACCAATAATAAAACAGTTTCTGTGCGCAACTGCTTCATCTGCGTCAGTAGAAAAAATATTTAGCACTTTTGGCTTTGTACATTTAAAAATTAGAACCAGGATGGGCATAGAAAAAAGAGAAAAATTCGTACTATACAACAAAATGCAGAAACATAAAGTTTGTAATAATATACCTATTTTTTTTTAAGATGTTGCGCTATACTGTTTATTTTTGAGAATATTTTTATTTTATGTTGTTAATTTTTAATATCGCTCTGAACAAAAAAAAAGAATAAAAGAAAACATTGTTGACTTAAATCACGATTTTAAATAAAAAAATCAGTTGAATTATGTCATGATTTAAATCGTGATTTGAATCAATTGGTATAAAACAGCCCAACCCTGCGACAAAGCGAACACTTTGCCTGAAATAAATTATTTGACTTTCTTAAGTGTACCCGGTGGTTTAGAGCTCAAGAATTTGACTAGTTTAAAGAAGATTTTTTTGTGAAAACAATAAATAAACTTGAAATATTTCCTAACTTCATTTTATTATTCATAAAGTTAAAAAAAAAATACAAAGAGATAAAGAAAAATGTTCTGAAGTTACACTACTCAAAAAATGTTTTGTAGGCGGTGGGACTAAATTTGTCTCTCTCGCCAAAAACAAAAAATAAAATTAATTCCTAATCAGTATTAGTGCTAGAATTGGAAAAAAAATTGACAAAATGGAGCGTTATTGAAATTAAGGTCCCGAAATCAGACCTTCTTTTGTTAGTTTTTGTGTTTTAAAAAAATAGAAAATATTTAACTTAAAAATCTAATTCTAGCACCTACAATATGTTTTCACAGAATTTACTTTAAAAATAAAAACAGTAATGAAGGATTTAAAAAAATGGAAGTAGTTTGGTTTGTAAGTTTGGCTTGAAATCTAAGTCTTGCAAATGGGGGTTAGTTTTTGTGTAAAACATACAGAAACATGAGTGTCTACAAAAATGTCAAATTTGGCTCACTATGAAGTGAAAAACTCTCCAAATAAAAGTCTATTGTATTTTTTATTTTATTTAAGCATAGCCTAATACTTAACAAAGGAAAAACGTTGTTTTAATAAAACAATAATTATTTTATAAACGAAAATAATAAGTAATGTGTCAGAAGGAACAGCTTAATTATTTATAATTATTATATAAAAAATAGCAATCTTATAAATAAAATTGTAAACGAAAGAAGCCAAAAATCGAAGATTTCAGAGAATATATAAATATGAAGAAAGGGTTATTGATTTATAAACCTAATAGACAATGGGCATGTAAAAAAGCTACGAAAAAGCTTTAACATAAAATAGTTAAAGACAAAACATACAAAATTTCCTACATAATAAATCGAATGCTATAGTAATTCCTTTGCTTAACTTTCACTATTACTATAGGATCAAAAAACTGTAAATCATCTTCCGAGTCATCCCTAAATGTAGTAAATGTCATTACCAAATTTCTAATATACATCGTTTATTTAAACCAACCTTTAAAACCACTGTCTTATATTTTAGTCTATGTAATTTAAAAGTAGTGTCCCTTATTTTTATTTTCACAGATTTCCTTTAATCACTAGTCTATCGCTTCTTCCGTGTGCATTTTTTCTCTTTTGTTTTCAAATAAGATCGCATTTTTTGTCATGTATAACCAGCTCTAGCTACTTCTTCTTCTATATTTCCGGAATATTATATTTTTATTTTTTGTTTTTGAAATAAATATTAGGACTTTAAACTATTTTTTCGCTTGCACCTAAAGAAATGTACAGAAAAACTTTGTATATTTATAATTTTAAGTTTAAACTATCAAACTGACATTAATATGTCATCCATTAATCAAAATCCTTGTATTTTGATTGTTATGGAGCCACTTATAATTATGATTGTATCCCTTTTTTGTTCTTAAAACCTGCATATATCTGTTTCATTTAACTTACGCGATACATTTTAAAGATGGTAATAAACAAGTTAAAATAGATTGTAACTACAAAAGTTTGTCTATGATTAACTGATACACCCGCATGATAAGAGCGATCTGGACTTTAGTAAGTTACTCCGCTTACTGCAGTTTTAAACCAGTAAAATACATTTTTCCACGACCGTTAAAAAAAAGCTGTTTTTTTAATCGTTAATATGAAGTCAAAGTACTCCATTTTAGTATGTACATTACATAAAGTGTTAAAAAAGTAACTTTTTTACACTTTGAAGCTTTTTTACATTTTGAATTAGTGTTTTGTTTCAATGTCTACTACCATAAACTTAAATATCAATTTATGCAATGTAACAGTAAACGCGACATCAACTGAACCAAACGGTCAAGTTACCTTTGATTTTGTCATCATTTCTTTTAGTTTATGTGTCACTAGTTTTAAAATTTGACAGTTTGCAAATAAATTTAATAAAAATTATTGAAAATTATAAGTAATAACGAATTTGGATGACTAAAAAATTTAAAAGACATTTATACTGTTTTGTTTTAGTATTATTTCTACAAAAAGTAAGTACATACATATAATTTTATAAAATTAAATAATAAATGCATGGTGATAAAGAAGATAATTGTCTCTAAAAAATAAGGAGGCTATGATTGTTGCAATATAATGGTTGTGCTGCAAAAGAAATTAATAAGTTTAGATAAATAAAACATGTATAAAGTGGTATTTTGGAAAAATTTTATACGGTCGTGGAAAAAATATAGTATGTTACACATGCATAAAGTGTCTTTTTACTCATGAGATTGCCGCCCTCGCCTAACGGTTCGTGCTGTCAAACTATTCATTGGTAAAAAAAAGTATTACTTTATGCACTTGTTACATAAATAACTATTTTATTGTGGTAACAAGGGTTGGCTACTGACTTTTTAAACCAAGAAAATGCATTTTTTGTTCAGGTTTTTTACTTAATTTATAGTAAACAGAGTATAAGTTAATGTAAATCGTGAAAGTTATTACGTTTGTTGGGTTGGGCTTTATCTTATAAATCCTATTAGTTATTTATATTCAATATATTTTTAAAGTTATATATTAATATTATAAAATACCGGGTGTATACAGTATGTCCACGAATGTACTTTACAATAGGACAAATGGACCAAAAATTGAAATGTTGGAAAAAGTTGTGTATGGCAACTGCTTTTGCTTATTAAAAAGCATGATTTATCTTAAGAAATTCGTTTTGTTTTGTACAAAAGCTTCAAAAACTACAAAAATGTGAAAATGTACCAGGACAAAACTACCTTTATTTTTACTAATTTAGCCAGATGGCAAATAAAAAAGGTTTTTAGTATAAAATGAAGACGCGATATTTAAAATTTTACATAAAATAAACAAATAAAAGTTTTTGGTATCACATTATTTTAATCATGTTTTACATCTTTTTACGTAAATTACCTGGTTTTACATTTTTGTATTTAAATATAATTGACAAAATTTGACATTAATTATTGTGTTGTATTAAAACTAGGTAAATTACGTATAAAACGTGAAAAAAATGATTTAAAACAATATGACTCTGAAAACAAAATCTTGTTTATTTAATGTAAAGTTTTAGATATATAATCCTTATTTAATTCCAATGATCTTTTTATTTAACATTTTGCTATATTAATAAAAATAAAGGTAGTTTTGTCAGGGTCCATTTTCAGCTTTTTGTAGTTTTTGGAGCCCTGTACAAAACAAAACAAAGTTCTTAAAGTTAATCTTGTTTTTCTAACAAGCAAAAGCAGTTGCCATACACAATTTTCTTAAACATTTACATTTTTGGTCCATTTGTCCTATTGTAGAGTCCATTCGTGGACATACTGTATATTGCCAAAGGCAAATTCAAATTCTTAATTTTTTTACAAAACCATTTAATTTTTACTCTTTACGTAATAAATGGAATAATTACTTGAGCCAGACAAAATTTATGCTAAATGCAATGCCGCAAAGTACATAAAAAGTATATTTTAACTTTTCAAAAGCACATAGCCTCTGCCAGAGCAGGATTACAAATTTTGTAAATAAATAAAAAAACATTTGTAAAACAATAATAACAAAATCCTCCTACTGCCATTAAACCTGACCCAGGGCATAAGGAAGCAGAAACTCGCCGGTTTAATATTTTTTGCTGCAATAAATATGGTTTACAAAAGGGTTTGTCTACACTATAATTTTTGCATAATTTGCGGCATTGCTTTCAGAATAAATTAGCTTTAGCTTAAGCTATATAGAATAATCTTTAAGAAGAATCATAAAAATAAAAATTAAATTTAAAAAATCTAAATTGTAAATTTTATGAAAATAATTTTCAGCGACTAACCAATATAAAAAAAAGAATAGGCAAAAAAATTTTCTTCATAAAAATATAATAGTTGACACCGCGGGGACAACAATGTACTGCTTAGGATGCTTTTATTTTTTGAACAAATCAATTTGAAAAATTAAAACTTTGGCTTATGGGATAATTGCATAAATGCTATATTTTAAAGCAAAATTGACAAATGAAAATATCAAGATGGCGGCTGGGCACTATCTTGTAAAGAAAAATTAAATGGAAAGGAGGGGTCTTATTACACATCATTTTAAAGTTCCTGATGAGTACTTTATTACCCTTAAATGTAAAGTAAATACATTAACCCAATACAAAATGGCCGCACTTTAAAAATTACCTAATTACCTGATTTGGATGGCCATATTTCCGAAACTATTAAAGTCAGATATAGTAAATGTAGTATTTTCTTAAAGGTCTTTAAAAGATCTTTTTAATGGTGATATAATAAACAGGGTGTTTTATATAAAAAAATATATACTTGTTTTTCTACCCTGTATACTATCACTAGTATCAGAATTAATAAAATTAATAGAGCTTTAAGAAAATACCAGAAAAGGTACATCTAACTTTATTAGTTTCTGAAATATGGCCATCCAAATCAGGATTTAGGTAATTTTTTAAGTGCCTTCATTTTGAATTAGGTAAAGGTATGAATTTTATATCCTAGGGTTATAAAGTACTAGCCAGGAGCTTTAAAATAATGTGTCTCAAGATCCCCCTTTTATTAATTTTTTTCCCAAGATGGCTCCCAGTCGCCATCTTAAAATTTGTATATCAGTTTCACTCTACAATTTAATATATATGCAACAATTTCATATCGCAGTTTACCTTTTTAAATTAATCTGTTCAAAAAATAATTTTATAGGGTTGCCACCTTTTATTTTCAATGACCGGGAACACTGCAAATTTCAAAAAAAGGCCCCACGTCCAAGAACATATTTCTTATATTGTTCCACACACTTTTGGGGCCCCTATAATCTTCACTTTCCGAAAAATTAAAGACCAAAAAAAAGGTCTCCACTTTCCAAATACACTCTTTTGTATTACAACAAAAATTCCTTTTGAGCTTTTTTCTTGCTTTTTATTGCTTTTTATTTACTTTAACAGCAACCGGGAAAAATGTACGTTTGACTGGAAGCCGGGGGACTGAGTGCCAAAACCGGGAGACTCCCGGTCAAACTGAATACATACTAGAAAGGGTTGCGATAAAACCTCAACTTTAGGCGGTTCGACGTGGATGACGCAAGAAAGGGCATAAAGCAGGAAAAAATTGCCAGGACTGGGTAAACTCACTATGCAGTGTGTCCAAAAGTTTGGAAACGGTGAAATATCTCTATCTATCTATATAAAATTTTGAACCAAACAAAATTTGGTACTACAAGATAACATTATACTTTGAATTTAATGTTGATAGCGGCGATGTTGTCAGGTCTTTAGTTTAGCAGAAATCAATTAAACGTTTTTAAATTTAAATGAGATACTTACCTATTTTAATAATGGATTCCCACTGTTTCTTGCTTTACAATGATAAAAAGTTCAATTTTTCTTTTAAAGTATTAATAGTAGAAAAAAATAGGTGTAAAGTGCATCGGTATTATCTTTTACACCTTGTATTTTTCAAACTGGTGGCTTGGTTATGACATTAACCATGGAGTACCGCATTTCGTCCAGTTTGGTTTAAAATCTTTTGAAAAATATTTAAACGTTTCCGAACTTATGGACACACTGTATTTCGACAGCTGATCAAGCCAGTGGCGTCTACAAATTGTGCTTTTTGTTTTGCATTATTTTAAAAGTGATATTTGTTGAAAGATGGGATGCCAAATATTTTTTATTTAAAGCTTAATAAGTTGCTACTTAAACAAATGTTCTTAGTGGCAACAATAATTTCATTTTAAAAGGGGGAGGTAATGGAATTTACAAAGTATACTAACCCATTTTTACTAAAACGTATTTCATTGTGCATGTAACAACGAAAAAATCCTTACTTACAAACGTTACTTCACAACCTGCAAGAACCAAAACATGTTTTACGATTCCGGGGAGGGAGGTAATTACCCCCTTAAGCTCCCGCCCTTATCTACGCTAGTGGTTGTTCTAATATCAATCAACAAAACCATAACCAATATGGCTGCATGTCGTGCTGTAAGTTTAAAATTTTTCTGCCAGTTCATTCATAGTAAGGTTTAAAAAGAAATTGACAGGCGTTTTCGATAAGCACAAGTACCTGCCACGCGAACTGAAAGGTGTGGCTGATTTGGATAGCCATATTTTCAAAACTGGTAAAGTTAGATGAACCTAATGTGGTATTTTATTAAAGCTTTTTAAATATCTTTTTAATGGTGATACTGGAAATAATATACAGGATAGATTTTTTTTCTATTTTTTTTAATGATATATATTATATTACCACTTAAAAAATGTAAAAGAGCTTTACAAAATGCTACATTAGGTACATCTAACTTTAATAGTTTTGGAAATATGGACATTCAAATTAGCTACACCGTTCAGTTCACCTGGCAGGTTCTTGTGCTCATCGAAAATGCCTGTCAATTTTTTTCAAACCTTACTATGAATAAACCAAATCCTGGAAAAACTTTAAGCTTACAGCTTCAAGTTTTTTTAACTTTTAAACATATACAGAGTGATAATGTGCGGAAGTGATACTTGCCAGGTGATGATTGTCGTACTTAGCATGGTATGACTCATCACTATACAAATTTCTAGCCTTACAGGACCAACGTTACTTGGGGTTTTCTAGCTCTCCTACTAGTGGCGTATTTAAATCTGTGACATTATTTAAAAAGTTACCCAAATATTATAGTTTTTCCTAAAACAAAGTAAAGAAAAAAAAACAAAAAATTTCAAATAGGTAACTATACTCTGTTTACTATAAATTGAGAAAAAAACCTGAACAAAAAATGTATTTTATTGGTTTAAAAAGTAAGTAACCCTAGTTACCACAAAAAAATGGTTTTCATTGGTTTAAATTTAAAACTACAGTAACCAGAGTTACTTACTAGGTATTTATTATTAATGTATAGTGGCCAAAGTATAGTAAAACTAAAAAATCGACGTTTCGGTGGCAAGTCAAGATAAAATTAAATAAAAACTAAAAAAATTAAAAGTTAATAATTATTTAGTTTTAAAATTTAGGCTTTAATTTAAGGATATTCTGAAATGGTTTAACATTTATTGAGCCAATTATTTATTAGGTTGTAGACTTGCATAAATTCGTGGTGTAGCAATTGCTGTATTCCTTTTATGCTCCAGAACCGCCCAGAACGACACCATAAGTGTTCCTTTTACAATTTTTTGACATTTTTTCATGTTGTAGACCCGTTCTTGACACTATAGACAGTTTAGAGAACGGTTCAGAACGGTTCTACAAGGTAAAAGGAATACACTATATTAGTAGTTCTGCTTGATCTGACATTCTTTCTTAGAAATGCCAGAGTTAATATAATATTAACTGACACTTTATTGTGTGTGATTATGGTGTACATACTGGTCACTCAATCACCAAACTAATAAAAATGAAGATAAGTTTAATTTGTTTTTGTGGTTTTCTTTAGAATTTTTTTCCATATATCATTATCAAAAAATAAAAAGATGCATTTGCGACTTTATTCCCAATGTATATGGTTTTTATACATACATACAAGCCCCGTCTGTGAAGTTGGCCCAACTGATATAAATAAATATATATTTGTAAAGGACTCAAGCATTTGCATTGAAAATCGGCATCGGTAAAATTCTTTATTATTGTAGTATGTTAGAGTCCCATCCCACTGGTAATATTTTCATAAAAATTTCGGAGGGCCACTGGTAATATTTTGGATTTAGGGCTTTCCAAACTGACGTCACTGGATGACATAAAAAACACATTATATTAAGTCCATTTTCAAAAACATAGATAGAAGATCCAAATATGGGGTTATTTAAAATTAAATATTTATATATATATATATATATATATATATATATATATATATATATATATATATATATATATATATATATATATATATATATATATTTTAAAAGATAGAATTACTTTAGAAGTTTGCAGTCCAGCAAAGTATTTACAGGATGATCCAAATCATAACCTAGAAAAATTGTGCCAACACAACCACATTTTAGATGGTTTAAACCATCAAATTAATGTTAAAACAGAAAAATATTTTTTTAGTGCCCTTCTAACCTTTTAATTCTTAATTAACTAAATAATTAATAATTTTTGATAGTTTATGTTTTTGGGACATTCCTAGTGAAAACAAAAAGGAACCTAACATAATTAAATATTTTAGCTGGTTGGGCCAGCTTCACTGAAAAGAGGCTCGTACATATCAGAAGAATATCCACAAGTTATGTTCCTTTAAATAAATATTTTAATTACTGTTTACTTGTGATGTGTAGTGAACTTTAATTAAACATTTTTTTTTAGGTCCAGGTATTTTCCACTAAGCATTTATATATGTAAATAAATAATTTATTATTACGGGTATATTGATATATTTTTTACTTTGTTTACCTGTTAATATCTTGGTATTAAAAACTGTTTTAAACATTTACTTACCTATTTAAAATTATTTAACACTAATTGTTTGCTGTAATGATTCTAGAAATATAATTTTAAGTAATTATTTTAACTATTACCATACACTTATGCTAAAAATAAGTAACAAAATAGGTTCTTAATATTATAAAATTACTTTTTTAAAAACATACAGTGTGGATATTTAAAAATCTCTTCTTTTTTTGAATAAAACAAGATATCGAGATCGTGCAAAAATTAGCTAAAACCTTTTACCATAAAAATGTTAAATTATTACCGTTTATTTTTAAATATTAGCCTAGTCGTTCTAGGGCTGCAAACGTTTCAAGTTGGTATTAAAAGAAGAAGAGTTTCGGATTTAATTTATTTACAACGTTTCGGGCAGCTCAGAGTGGCTTTCCAGTGACGCAAATAGAGCGCTCCCGAGTTGCTCAGGAGCATTTCGTTCTACTTTATGGCGTTCCCGTGACGGAAAGTGTTATGCACCTGAGCTACTCCGTTTTTGTTTCCCTTGCCCCTCATGCACCAACCCCCTTTTGGTTTTTGTGCTTCAAACGTGTTTTTTATGGTTAAGGATGGATTTTTTAAAATTATTTATTTAAAATGGAATTAGATATTTAAAAGAAATTATTATTATAAAGCCAAGAAAGGTTAAAAACAACGAAATTTTAAAATTTCTTAAAGTATCTCTCTTTCCTTGTCAAGGATGCGTTCCACTGACTAACTTTTTAGAGCAGTTCAAGAGCTTCAAGCCCTGGAGCGTGACGCACAAAAATTTTCGTCACTGGAAAGACCCTCTGGCCGTTTTTAAGTGTAAATTAATCTAAACCTTAAAGCTACTAAGTTTATACACAGTGGGGGAGACCATTCACCCGTAATAGAGTTGGGTGCGTTCAAGCGAGAAGTTGTTTAGCTAGGACTGTGGCATTGGTGCGCATTAAGAGTGGTTTTCAAATGTTTGGTATTTCCACATTTGGTTTGCTTAAGATATTAAGATTGTTCTTAATGAAAACGATTTTCTTAAATTTTATTTTTTTCCAATGTAGTTTTCTGTGAACAACCCGTGCTTCTGACCACTTGATGTTATGTTGTTGTGACCAAACATGGTCTGCGATTCCGATTTCAATGTTTCACCCCTCTGTGTATGTTGTCTGTGCTCTGCCAGTCTTTTTGTTTCTCCAATATATGACTCCCCACATTGGCATGGTACCTGATAGATGTAATGTTTTTCCTATTTAGGCACATAGGGTGGTGGTAAATTTAATGGAGTTATTTAATAAGTTTAGATGATTAAGAAAGCAGTCAAGCTGTCTGTCGGTACCATTCCAGATTATTAGCAAACCAAATGTTGAAATACCAAACATTTGAAAACCACTCTTAAAGCGCACCAATGCCGGAGTCCTGGCTAAACAACCTCTCGGTTGACCGCACCGAACTCAATCCCGGGTAAATGGTTTTCCCCACTGTATTGTATATAAACTTAATAGCTTTACGATTTAGATTAGTTTACACTTGAAAATGAAACTTCTTTTTTTAATACTAATAATAATGCATTTTTATAACAATCAGACACACGTTTGAAGTTTAGCTTCAATTTGTACATACAGACAGGTCCAAGCTACTGGAAATATAGGCAGGGAACTGATTAATTTAATACTGTCCGCTTCGATACCACGTATTTGCCTTGGCTGCGGCTGCAAGAAAGCAAATTATATTAAAATTTAAAATTAAATCATCAAAAACATTCTACATCAGCCAGGCAAATGTAAGTCAATTCCCCTAAGTTTTTCCTATGTTTCTACTACAGTGGACCTGTCTGTATAGTGCGGTTTAAAAAAGTCTGTCCCCCAACTTTTTAATAAAAAAAATATAAAAAAAAATATATATATAGAAGGGTAACACTTTTTGACATGATAATAATTTCGGTAGTGGTAATAGAGGTAATATTGATTCTTGTTATAAAGACCATATAAGATTCTCTACTTAACGAAACTTTGTTTTAAAACATTGTTTTATACCAACAAGTCAATGCAATATATTTTTTTCTGATTCTGGCCTTACAAACTAGGTGTTTTGGCTACAAAATAATAAATTATTATTAGTTAAGGTAATAGTATAAATTAAAAAAAAAATAAAAAACCTAATCGAGACAAAAGAACAGGGACAGTCTCTTCATGCCCTGGGGTAAAAGGAAGACATTTAAAAAGAGATTAAGGAAAAAATGTAATATACAATTAGGTTTTAGTAAGTTATACATTAATTTTGAAACTTGAAAGAGATAGAAAAAAATAAATATTTAAATTAATGTTTTTTAAGAAGAAGTAAATAGCATTTATTACATTAGAAATTAACACCTCTGGTAGCCAAATGGGAGGTTTAACATTTTTGGATATTAGTACGTTTAGAAAAACTACGGTTTTCTGGTTATGTATTTGGCAATTAAAACAGATATGGTTTAGGTCTTCATATTCCCCACATATTTACAAAGAGGATCCGGCTTTACCCCAATTTTATGAAGATGGCTAAAAAAATGGCCATGGTTGGTTTTAATGCGACCTATTTTTGTATGAACATATTGTAATACCAGTGTTTCTAAGGTATATTTTTATGATATTTTTACAATAAAAAGTATCGGTTTTATTTCTATATCTCCGATGCCATTAAAACATTAGTTTTTGTACACTATTTAAGCAAGATTTTAAACGGTTTTAAGTCTAAAAAGAATAAGCTGATTTTTAAAAATATCGTGGCGTTGAGCAAAAAATCAAAGAGTGTTTACAATGAGGTTCTACATGGGCTCTTTTTCTATTAAAAAAAGGTGCTAGTGCTTCGTTGGTATTTGGCCACGTGACCAAAATGATTTATATTCCGAATGGTATTTTAAGTAACACCCTTTTACTCAAATTTTACTTAATCTCGATATCTACTTCCATTTAAAAGATAAAGGAGGGAGAAAACCATTTTAATATCCTCACTGTATTTTAATTTGAAATAAACTTTTTTTCGTTTTTAAACCAGTTTATTTAAACAATGTTTTACTTAAATAGTTATAATAATAACCATCATTTAAAAACAAAACATGTAATATAAAATAAAAAAGCTAACTATTTGTTTGCCATTTTTTGAGAATAGCATTAAGCTTTTCTTCAGGTTTTAAATTAACATATCTTTCGCTGAGCTCCCAAATTTTCTTTCCTAGCTCTTTATCGCGAACTTGTTTTGGTTGCCATACGGGAACACATTCCATAAAAAAATATCCAGACATATTTTGAATTTCATTAGCACAGGTTAAATGCAGTAAAGTCCGAACACCTTCTGCTGGTTCCTAAAATAAACAACTTTGTTAAGGCTATTTCAGAGTATTTTTCCCTACAGCCAATACCTGGATGGGCACATAAAAATCTTCTTTTAAGACCGTTAAAAAATGTATACATTATCAAAGTGATTTTAGGCAGGTAATATGGCTCATTACCCACGGTTATTACCCACGCCTATTACCCACGGCTGTATAAGACTTTAAATGTATATAAATACGATATTTGTATATATGTTTTTGACATTTTTTTTTAAATAAGACTCTTCAACCAAGGTTACTTTGTTTAAGTCACAAATAAGTATAAAAACGTCTTATTGGTACGTAAAATTAAATATTACTAAAATTTAGTAACCAATACAACTAAAACGGAAAGAATTCCGATAATTTTTTTTCAATTTTTATTCACATCGCAGGTTAATTATAGATTACTAATCCTATACAAGTGTTTTAACCTGGATCTGCCAAGGTCATTTAAGATAGTTAATGAAAAATATAATGAAACAAAAAAATAAAGATTTTAAAGGGTTTAGACAATAATCCGTGCAAATTTTATAGAAAATTCCACACCACTGTTTTTTGATCAATCAAATGTATAGTTTTGGTTGCATTACCATGACAACAAAAGTATTTATTGGAAATTTTATTCTTCTGCCTAAGGTACCCTGGAGCGAACTATAGTGGAATTTTTTGACATAATCATTGAATTTGTTCTAACGTTATGTCTGTCATTCACATAGATAATTAAAGAAAATGTTATTTTGTACCAGTTGTAGTATTTCAGACATACCATAATATAAAATAATTTAAGGTTTTAAGACCCTAAATGACAATTTTATACAACTACAGTTAGTAAAATAATATCTTAAGACTGAAGTACTAGACATAAGTGAAGAGTAAACGAAAGCAAGGTATGGGTATAAAAAAACAAAATAAACTGTTTTTACCAGCTGTAGTAATATAAGGTATATATAATATAAAAGAATAAACGATGATAAGCTGTATTACATATATTTGCAACTACAATTGGTAAGATGGAAAATATTTATTTTATGGTAAATTTTTAAGCTCGTGTCAAAGTTACAAATATTAATTTAAAAGAATAATATTTAACACAAACTTGGTGTAAAATTTTCTTACCGAATACCACACGTGCTTAAATTATTGCGGGAAATTATTTCTTGGCCACGCCTGCGGCTCGGGATAATTTTCAAAATATTCGTGGCCTTGAAAAAATTTTCGGAAATAAATTTAGCACTAGTGATATTACAAGTGATTATTTCCCTCATTAGAAAATAGACCAAATAAAAACCATAATTTTTAGATAAATTTTGTTTGGATAAGTTAATAAACCACATATGCTGCTAACCACAATTATTTCCTTCCTATTAACTTTGACCAATAGCTATTAAGAATTCATATGTCAAATATAAATTTTTGGTAAATAAATTACCTAACAACTGTCAACTTAGCTATCAGCAGTTTTTTCGAAAAAAAATCGAAAAAATTTCATGTAAGTTAGTATGTTTGACAAGTTGCAAGTTATAGTGTTCTTAATAATTATTGTTCTTATTGTTTTATTTAAAAAATAGTGTATTGAAATAAAATGTTTATTTAACACAGGAAATAATCTTACCAAATATCCCTCGTGCATCTGTATTTTGCCTGTGTTTCCTGTGGAAAAATTAAAATACTTGTTTCTAAGTAATCTGTTTTAACAAATAGTATTCGCAAAAGTGGAAACATTCTCGTGTGAAATTTATACTGTTTTAGTATTATTTCTACAAAGAGTAAGTAAGTACATACAGTTCCAAAATTAAATCACGGCATAGTTATGAAGAGGATAATTGTCTTTAAAAAAATAAACAGGCTATGATTTTTTGTTGCAATATAATTGCTGTAACTGCCGAAGTAGCGGTGGAGTTAGAGATGGCAGCGCATATAAGTCGTTAAAAAACAATTAGTTTTGAGCATTTTAATACCTTGCCAAAATTTATAGGACAGCTCTTTAAATGATTTTAAACTAAAAAAATTATAGTCCGCTGTATTAAATATGGTGGATCATACGTTAGTCGGGTATACAATGACCGCCATAATTGTTGAATCATATGATTAACTTTTTGTTTTTGCTTTTAAGAATATTTTATTTATAATAAAAATCTTTGCAAATACCCAAACTCACAAGGCACTGATCAAAGTTTGAATAATTTCTAGCGTATACGAGGTAGATGCAAATTTACAAATTTAGCATAAGAGAAAACCACCTTTATGTTTAAACTTAGAACAAAATATTATTTGAAAAACTCTAAGAAGTAAAAGGTATGCTCAAGTTTAAAAAAAGTACCCCCTGCTTAAAAATCAAAAATAAAACATTATACTTTTCCAACTTACTCCGTATAGCGATTCGATCGAACTAGGGATTATTTGGCCTAATGCAGTTTATTTTAGTAAAATTACTTTAAACCGACTTAAATATATTGAAGTTATTTAAAAGCATTTTTTTGTTTTAATTAGGCTAAAAATTAAAAGTGTCTTTAAATTATTGTTTCACTTCGACTTCGTCTTAAAAAAATCCTTTACTTATTTTTATATTTATTTTTATATTTTTGTTCTGTGTTATAAGTAATCTGGAAATTAATTTTTAAACTTTTGTTAATTTTATTTATTGATATAATCCCAATTAAATTTTAATTTTAGAGATGGTAACAAAAATACATAAAAATAAATTATAAAATCCGTAAAGGTAATTTCTAATAAATAAAAAACGATGTAAAACATTAAGCAAAAAGAAGCATAAATTTACGTCCAATGTTTCCAAATGACCTAAATGTATATATGTAAATGCTTTAAAAATAACAGATATTTAACATTATTTTTATAATATTATCCTGCACTAGCGTAAATAATCCCTAGTTCGATCTAATAATCGCTATATACGAAGTATGTTGGAAAAGTATGTTTTATTTTTTATTTTTAAACAGAAGGTTTTTTTTTAAACTTGGGCATAACTTTTAGTTCGAAACCAGTTTTCCAAACAATGGTTTGTTCTAAGTTTAAAAATAAAGGCGGTTTTCTCTTATGCTAAATTTCTAAATTTGCATTTACCTTGTATACGGTAGGAACTATTCAAACTTTGATCAGTATTTTGTAAGTTTTGGCATGTGCAGAAATTTTTATTAAAAATACAATTTTTAAGAAAATAGGAAATAAAAACTTCTCCATATGGTTCAACAATTATGGCGGTCATTGTATGCCTAAGCGACTGACGTATAATTCACCATGTTTACTACATTTGAAGATTATTTTTTAGTTTAAAAGCATCTGAAGAGTTCTCTGATAAATTTTTACAAGGTATAAAAATACTTAAAATCATTTTTTTTAACGACTTTCGTATGCTGGTACCGTTAACTCCACCGCAGGAGTGGCGACTTACGCTTATTTTGCTGACTATCTAACACCATTCTACTGCCACAAATAAAATTCATTTGGTATAAAATTGGGATTAAAAACATAGAGCTACCTCCCCTACTAATTTTTGTTTTAGAGTAAAAGCTTTTAAAAGAATCGCCTTATTATATACAGGAATATCCAAAATTGCGAAAATGTTATTTTGCAAATGAAACAATCGGTTTTCGGTTTCTGATAAATAAATCGTTACCTATTGCGTTACTACTTATATGCGCATGGGACGCAGGTAAGCAGCTGCACGCCTTCCAACCCCTAGCCATTCGCGAAACTAATATATTTTTTTGTAGATGGTAAATTTATACGAAGATATATTACATAACAATAAATACATACATAATAGTTTATCCTGAAACAGCATTTGATTCCAAACAATTTAGTACCACATAGGCGGTACCTTGACTTTTCCTAGAAACAAATTAATAATGTCGTTAATCTATATTATTATTTGGTTAATGAATGGTTTAGAATTATTTTAATAAAAGTTAAAAAAAAACTTTTTAAAATTCTGCTTTTGCGGTACTAAATTGTTAAATAGAATTCTCTTTCAGAATATGCCTATAAGGCACCCCCGTTTGATTAAATTATTATGTCCCCAAACTCGTAAAAAAGAGAATTATAATAAAAACATTTTCTCATGGCAATTTAATCTATAATTATTTGTTTAGAATCATGGAAATAAATTTTAAAAAAATTTAAATATTTCAAATTAAAATTTAAAAGTAGCAGTCACTTCCGGTCAAACCGGAGCTGAACCGGGTATAAATAAAAATAAATTGATTAATATACATTTGTGTCAAACATCGAAATACCAAGTTTTACTTTTTTCTTAAAGGGTAAAAAATAATGAAGGGATATAACCTTTGAGAAACATACAAATTACATTTCTCCTCTCCTCCTAAATAAAACTCTGGTTAGCTAAGCCCATGTATATACGTTCTCGCATAACTTATTAACGTTACATATAAAAAGTAAACTTAATTATTTATAAAGGAAAATACACTTAATTTTACGTGTAATCCTAAGCAATAAGAAACACATGAATAGGAATTTTTTTAGACTTTTTTTGGAAATGCATTGCCACCTCCTAATTTTAGTCGCCAGAATAAGTTTCGTGGTGACAAAAATTTGTAAAAAGTCCGCGAGTGGCTTCGACTTTAAATTCTTACTATTAAATACTTTTAAATTAGAGGTCTTAATAATTTTAATACATAGTAAAACATTTTGCGGAAAACAGTTATGAGCTATTAAGCATTCCTTAGCGCTTTGTTAAGGGAAACATTTGCATAAAAAATCGCGAATGGCTTAGATTTTAATTTTTAACTTTTAAATATTTTTAAATAAAGCCCTTTGACAAATTTTTATAGTCACAAAATTTTGCGCAATAAAATTATGAACTAATAAATATTGCACTGGGCCACCTACTAGTTTTAGTTGCCAGGTTTAGTTTCGTAGTTACGAAAATTTCAAGGAAAATTTAAAATTAATATTACTTGTGTCATTACCGTTTACCCTTCACGATTCTTGTTTTATTATCTAGTGTTTTCTCCTTTTTTTAATTTTTTAACAAAAAATCAGGTACTATTTCTATGATTAGTGGGTAAAATAAAGTACCTAAAAGTAAGTGAGTCAGTAGAAAGTGGCTAAAGTAGTTTAGTTACATTATTTTTTGGATACCATCTTCAGTCATCTCAAATGACATATATCCGATTCCAGCATTGTTAACCAAAATATGCAATTTGTCTGTGTCTAATTTTATTTGATTGGCAAATATTCTTACTGATGAAAATGAAGTAAAATCAACTATTTTAGCCGATATATTTGGGTTGCAAGTTTCTTTAATCAGGTCAGTTACTGTATTTGTGGCGTCATCTTTATCCGCAATTATTATGGTGCATCCACGTGATGCCAGTTCTTTGGCTAGCTGAAGTCCAAGTCTTAAAAAAATAATATTTAATATGTATTGTAAAAACATTACTCACTTGTTATTTTAAACTAATAATAAAAAAGCTAAATACTTTAAGTTTTGTTCTGGTTAGTTTTCATAATACGGGGTGTTAAAACTATTTCATTATAAATAGTTTTTATAGTTAATTTTACAATTATTGAAAGACCGTTACTATATTGGGATCATACACGTAGAAAACAACTGAATCATTTGTTTACTAAAGTTCAGGTCTTATCTAACCGCAACGAGCCCATGGCCGAGAGTTTCCCTGGTGAAATGTAGGGGGATGCGGTGCAAAAAGTTTTGTATTTATACAAACTGCAGTAATATGAGTCAATTAAATTACACCTGAATATAAAATGGATCAAAAACAGATCTTTACCAATAAGGTAACACAGTTTTAAGGTTTGACCACATATAACTGCGCCGAGTCTTGCACCGTAGTACGGCCGTGTCTCGGTTTTAAAATGTACCATTTCAATCATTTTCATTTTCCCGGGAAACCCTAAACATTAGGTCCCTCGAATATTATATTATTCAAAATTAGGTTTACAATTCACATCTACATATTTATTTTAATCCTATTAGATGGTCTTGGGGCGAGCAGGACTGCCAGTCGCTGCCAAGACTAGGGCCTGGCATAGCTCAGGGACTCTGATTAGGAGGCGAGCAGAGTATGAGCTCTGATTTGCGAGCCTTGCTCCGCGTGAGCTTTACAAGGCCTTTAGAGTTTTATTATGGAATATATTTTTGTTTTTTGCTATAAGCTGAGGTTATGGTTATTATGCTTTTGCTGGGGAAAAATTTGGTCAAAAACCCCTAGATTAAATAGTACCGTTGTAATATTATGTCCTAGGCTTAATATTACCGCTACATACCACGCCCCGCATTTGAACAAGTAAACAAACATCACCAACCAACCATTGTACGTTACGCCGAGCCGCATCGGCTGCGACGCATTTTTAATTAGTCACTTTGCGTCGAGCTTGTGACATTTAAATTTTATTTTATTTTTAAATAAAAAGGAAGACATATTATTAGAAAAAACTGTTAAAAAAGAGATATACATACATAAAACAATAGATTAAGTTTGACAAAAATGCTTTTTACATTTTCAAGGGCATGAAAAGTGCTTTTGAATTTGTTCGAATTAATTTGCCCCTATTTCCTCTATAACCGGGAATCCGGCCTCAGTACGGTTGGTTGTGTGGCCCGACCTTAATCCGTTATAAGTAAGTGCACTTTAAATTGTCTTTGGTAAACAATAAAACACTTTTAATCTCTAATAATTTCAAGGGTTTTGAACTAAAAATATTGGAAGAATAATCGATTTATGACAGGGTTTGATACGTGACGGGTATTTGTACACAATTGTTGGCTTATACAATACAATCGTTGTAAATCTTATTTTCACAAATAATGTCAGTTTGCGAGTTTTTTAAATACCCGATTTAATTTTAAAAATGGCTATTTTTCACTCTCCTTTAAATACGAAAAAGGTCACAAATAGTTCAGTCTTTATCGAATGTCCGCGTACTGCAGTAAATCCTAACAGTTGGTCCACTGACCATCACCAGTGGTCCCTGGATGCATCTTAAGTGGTCCGCCAACCATGCTAATAAATAAGTGACCAAAGTGAACACAACATTATTCGTAGGTATACTTTGCACCAGAAGTGTTAATTGTTTCGTCATAACTTGTGGTTCTTTCTTTATACAGTCTGAAATAAGAGCAAAAAAATTATGCCACTGGCGTAAGTCGAAATAAAACCTTAGAGATTAGTCAAATGTCAATAATTGTCGTAATCGGTTTTCGATATCTTAGACAACTCAAATCCGTTCATTAATTTATGTGCAAAAGTTAAGTCAATAGAAATATTATAAGTGTTTAATGCCCATATTAACTAACAACACTGAACAGATCTATTTTGCGTGCCTTACTGTCACTCTGTCTGTAATAGTACAAGAGCTAGCGAACCCTTTTAGTAAATTTAGACTTGTAAGGCTGGAGATTTGTATAGTGGTGAGTTATAGCATGCTAAGTAAGAAAATCATCACCTGGCAGGTATCAGCCGTGCACATCATCACCCTGTATATTTTTGAAAGTTTAAAAATATAATGAAAAATTTGGAGTAGTAAGCTTAAAATTTTTCAAGGCTTTAGTTCATTCATAGTAAGGTTTGAAAAAAATTGATAGTTGTTTTTGATGAGCACAAGTACCTGCCAGGTGAACTAAAAGGTGTGGTTAATTTGGAAACCAATAAAGTTAGATGTACAGTACGTCTAATCTAACTTGTCCATATTTTAAGTGTCTATAACTTTTTAATTTCTTATCTTAAAAAATGACACAAAAACCAACTAGGACAGTGGATTATTAAGTTTTTTTTTTGTTATAAAGATGACATACCTTACTTTTTTTTAACCGGACACCCTGTAGCTTATACCACTATTAAATAAATCTTTTATAGAGCTTTACAAAAATACTGCATTTGATTATATCAAATATAACCATTTAAATCTGAAAAAGATTGTATGTAATTTCCACTATACCTACTTACAGGACTAACCTTAGACCGTAGCTATAATGACAAATATATTATTTGTCTGACTTTATATTGTCATATTTCAGAAACTATTACAGATAGATATATTAAATGTAGTATTTTTGTAAAGCTCTTTAAAAGACCTTTTTAATGGTTGTATAATATACAGGGTGTACCATTTAAAATAATAGTTATGTCAATATATTCTGTTAATATCATTGTTTTGTGTAATCTTTATAACAGAAAAAACTTGATAATCCAGTGTACTAGTTGGTTTTGAATCATTTTTTTAAGTTATAAAATAAAAAAGGGATAGACATTTAAAATATGGACAAGTTAGATTGGACACACTGTACCCAATATGGTGTTTGCTTAAAATTCTTTTACAGATCTTTTTAACGGTGATACTAGTGATGATATACAGGGTGGAAAAAAGTTTTTTTTTGTATATTATATTACCTATAAAAAGATCCTAAAAAAGCTTTAAGAAAATACCACATTTAATATGATCTCTTATAGTTTTGGAAATATGGCCATCCAAATCAGCTACAACTTTTCGGTTTGCCTGGCAGGTACTTCTGCTTATCAAAAAGGCCTGTCAGTTTTTTTTAAACCTTACTATGAATGAACTAAATCCTAGAAAAATTTTAAGCTTACAGCTTTAATTTTTGGTTAGATTTTAATATTTTTTGAAACTCAAAAATATACAGGGTAATGATTTGCACGGCTGATGCCTGCCAGGTGATGATTTTCGTACTTACCATGCTATGACTCATCACTACACAAATTTCCAGCCTTACAGGTCTAACGTTACTCGAAGGGTTTACTAGCTCTGGGACTATAATCTCAAACATTGCAAACGCAAATTTTTCGGAAAACAAACGTGAAGTGCCATTTTAGTTAGGTGTTTATTAATGTGAGGTGATTGGCATTGTAAATATAAGTCGTTATTATTGTTAATATAGGTCGTTATAAATAAATATGCTTTGTAATCACAGATAAAAAAAATGTAAATTGCAACGTTTTAGGGACTTGGTATTCAAGAGACGTTTCTTATGGCAATAAAATACAGAGGGTGCTTTAAAAAACAACAAACTTAAAAACGTCAATAACAAGCAAGTTCTAAATGCCTAATATTTATAAAATTTTGTACTTAATTTAAAAAATCAAATTTGCTTCAATAATGGAAACCAAAAATGTCAATAAGATATCTTCTTTTAGTTTTTGCAATACCTGCATGGACAATGAAAACACGCTACTCTGTACAGTTAAAGATTTTTTATTAGAGCTTTATGTAGAAAAAGACAGTTTTTAAACAAACTTAGTAATATAACCAGAACTGACACAATATTTTTCAGGTACACATATTTTGTTCTCACTACTATGTATGCGTGTCCCTGATGCTATATTAAAATTTGCCTCGTAAAGCACTTTTTTCTATAATCAATATCGTTCTTTATTGCTATTTTAATTTACTTACATAAACCAATAAAACTAAAATAATTTTTAATATTGTTATTTATTTAGAATAAAGCTTTTTGCATATGTTCGTGTAGGTACTAACTAAATTCAGTTTCACCTAAAAACCTTTTAGGAGTACCTTTCACCATTTTGTCAAGAATAATTTTAATCGATTTAATTAAATACAGAACCTATAAATTTATAGCCGCAGGCCAATGTAAACATTATTATTACACAATAAAAGAATAACATTTTTTTGTTAAACTATTTTTTAAAACATAGGTACATAAGTATCATTAAGCAATATACCAAACGGTAGGTAATAAGGCTGGTAAAAAATAGCTTCTTAGTGGTAAAAATTTTAACCAAACAAGAAAAATTGTGTTGTACCCTTTGCAAAAGTCAATAATAATTAAATATTACTAAGTGAATTGGTTGAGTTTTTGTAAAAGTTTTGTAAAGTTTCAAATAAAAAATATAGAGGGTGTTTCCTAACTACGGTACGAAACTTGGAGGGTGATTTCTTATGTCTTTTTGAAAAAAGTTTTTTAATCATATGTCCGGACTTGCTTTATTTTTGAGATACAGGAAGTAAAAGGAAAAAAAGTCGATATATCTTATTTAGGGCGTCTCTAAAAGGTATGTATTTGCCAAATGCCACCACAAATTCCTTGAGGCAAAATACAACGATATAATGCAATTTACCTTAGACGAAAAGTTGGCCGTTTGCAAAATACAGGGTGTCAAAGTTTTTATTTTGTTTTACTTATTTTTAAATATTTGATTTATTGTAAGACCTTTTTTTCACAAAATTTAGTATTAAAAGGGTTTTTAAAGTGGGGAATCGAAATAAGCTAATGATTTTGTCGTAAAATGTAGAGGGAGCTACCTGCAGTCTTTTGCTAAGGTTCAAAGTGTCATAATTTTTTTTGCCTCAGTTTATTTTAATTTTAGTATGGAATTTTTATGTTTCCAAATTTTTTGCTAAAAAAGGTATACTTTGTAAATATTGGTACGAGCAACCGTTAAGATATTTAATATTAAACATTTTCTTCCTTGTCAAAGTTTGCCATTGCATTTATTAACGTTTCATCTAGGCCACGTAGTAGTGTCCAAAATGTCTATATAAAATGATACCACATATTCTTTGGTCCAAAATACAACAATCTAATGAAATTTACCTCGTTTGCTTGTTTGCTGGTTTACAAGATATAAGGTGTTAAATTTTCCATTTATTTTTTTATCTTGGACACTGTATGAAACTTTAAACAAAAGTAAAAGACTGCCGATAGCTCCCTCTACATTTAAAAGCAAAAAGAAAAGTTTGATTCCTTACTTTAAGAAAACATCTTATACCGAATTTTGCAAAAAAATGTCCCGTAATAAATGAAATATTTAAAAATAATAAAAATATTGACACCGTGTATCTCGCAAACGGTTAAATATTCGACCGAGATAAATTGCGTTAGATCATTGTATTTTGGCTCAAGGGAGTCTATGGCAGAATTTTCGTACAAACCTTATAGAGACACCCTGTATATCGTGAAAACCTTCTAACTGATTTAGATAAAATTTGGTACACGTATTAAATGTAATAAGGCGCTTGTAAAACTCCAACTAGATTAAGATTATTGGGTCCAGCGGTGTCTCAGTGGGTATCAAAGCCAATATTATTAAGAAAAAAGTACGCCACCGACTTTTTACAGAGCTTTTATGTTTTTCCGATAAAGCGATTTTAAATGCAACTTTTTAATTCCTTTTCGTAACTAGCTTTGTTATTAAGAAAAAATTTAAGTCACTTTAATTTATTTTAAAAAGTACCCATAAACAACATGGTAAAAAAACAATGAATAAAATAAAACAATCATTGGCCTTAAAATAAATAAGCAGTCGTGTATTTTATCGAAAATCGTCATTTTCCTTATGAAAATTAAGGGAGTGTTCCTGGGCCAATTTTATAAAAAAGTTTATATAAACCTAGGTTTAGAAATGCTTTGTTTCTAAGATACAGGGTGTTAAACTTTAAAAAAAACTGGTTTTGATAGTATCTAAAATATGCCCTATCGGATTTAATATTAAAATTTGACTGTGATATTTGGTTTAAATAAAATGTTAATTTAACCCTTAACTAATTTTAATTAGAAAGCATTATTGGCAAAAAAATGTACACTACTGACTATTTTAAACTTTTATATTTTTTGGGATAAAACACCTAAAAATACAACTTTTTAGTTATTTAAAATATATTTACCTAGGTAGCTAAGTTTTCCAAAAAAAACATAAAAATCCGTAAACTGCATTATCCTGAACCTTAAAAGAAACATTAAGGCATTTTTTCTTTTGTGAATTTAGTATTATAATTTTTTATTAGAAATTAGGTAACAACAACAATAAATATTTAATTAAATAACGTTTATATCTAGTTTAACAAATTAAAAAAAAAGTGTTTTAGAAATTTTAAGTTTTTTTTTAAGTTTTTAACACCCTGTATCTTGGAAACGAAAATCTTGAAGACCTATGTTGATATAACTTTCTTTCAGAAAAATGGCTCAGAAATACGCCCCTAAATTTTCTTACCGCAATCAGGAAGCATCCTGTATACAGGATGTCTCAAAAAGGTCTGTATAAAACGGTACGACAAATTCATTGAATCAAAATACAACAATCTAACGGAGTTTACCTTTGTTAAATATTTGATCGTATGAGAGATACGGGGTATTTGGGTTTCCAATAAATTTTAGTTATTTTTAACTATTTTTTTAAATATTAGAAATGTATTTGCAAAATTCGGTATTAAGGGATTCCTGGGAGTGAAGAATTTAAATCTGCTAATGCTTTTGTTGTTAAATGTAGCAGAAGTAAGCCTTTACATTTGTAATAGAAATACCATAGCTCTTTTGTGTCTCTGTATATTATAATTCTACGGATAAAGTTTTATTCTCTTATATGTTTTAAATAAAAAAATGGTATATCTAGTTAATATTGCTAACTTATCAAATTTCTTGTCAAAAATTTTGTATCCACCACCTTCTAGATGTTTTGAATTGTACTAGCAAGTGAATACAATTCTAACATCTAGAAGGCGATGGTTTTATCAAATATTTAATACAATTTGTTTAAAGACGGAGGTGTTAATTAAAAAATATTTGACAATTTTATTTAAACAACTAAGCTAATTCCGGCAAAACAACCTATGTTAATCGGTCCCAAACGATTTTTAAGTTTTCCGTAAAAAGCCAAATTTTATTTATATAGGCACATGTCACTTTTGTACTAAATATGTTTAAATAAATCTCAATGAAAACCACAACTAAAACCAAACACTACCATAAAATTGAGGTTCGGTAGTTGCCAACTTCAATTTTTATTCCATTAGGTTGACAATTTTGCATTAAATATTTGATCTTTGTATTTAGCTTTGTTTTTGAGAAAAAACATTAAAACCACCCTATTTTGAAAAAATAGTACGCATAGACAACATGGTCAAAAACCAAAATAAAAAATTAACAACTATTTTCCATAAAATAAATGAGCAGTGGTGTATTTTATCGAAAATCGTCATTTTCCTTATTTACTTAGATCAAAGTTTTTAATTTTTCTGTTTTAGTTTATGCTGTTTATGGATACTTTTGGGATGACCTAAAGTGGCTTTAATTTTTTCTTGAAAACAATGCCAGATACGAAGAAAATACAAGAAACTTAAAAGTTGAATTTTTATTTAGTTAATCGGAAAAAAAGAAATAAAAACTTTATAAAAAGTCACTGTTGTACTTTTCTTCTCAATAATATTGGCTGTGGTGCCCACTGAAATGCCACTGGACCCAATAATCTTAATCTAGATAGAGTTTTACAGAAGCCTTATTACACTAAATAAGTGTACCAAATTTCATCCAAATTATGTTAAAGCGTTTTTAAGAAAAAATTTCAACATTTTTTAAAAACTTATATCTCGAAAACAAGGCGTCTCCGGACAAATGTTTACGTGCACTTTTTACTTTAAAAATTACTATAAATCATCCCTATGTGACTCCCTGCATAATAATAATGTGTTTTTACCTTAATCCTTCATTTTTTTCCATTACAGACAAAAATAGTATAATTTACACGGGTAAAATTTTAGACTTTAGCTCTCGCCCTTGGTTTATTGTTTGTTGTGACAACACAACCTCAAGATAAAATCTAGAACTTTTTTTCCCTTGTGTAATAAATAACAATTCTTTACATTATTATTTTGTACCCTCTATATTTTTAACTTTTGAATAGATATGTTTTGCTAAATCTTAATAATATGGCTGAAGGATTCTGTGGTTTTTTTGTGTACCAATAATAAGTAAACACCTTGTTAAAAAGTAATTTTTCCCCTAATAAATTGAAAAATTGTTAGTATTTCTTATTAAAAATGTCATTAGGTTTTTAAATATACACTCTTTTTCAAATAAAAAAGTTAAATAACTATATATTTGATAACAACAACTTCGATCACTAACTAAGTAATTATCTGTATGTTTCTATAATTATTTAAAATTTTTAAAATGCGATATGTATGGTCTAGGAATATATAATACATATAAAGGTATTAGTCTAAGGGCCAGAGGATGGCAAACCGTCAGTATTTTACCAAAGCTCATATTTTGCTTAATAACTCTCTCTTACCTACCTTGCATGAGACCGGGCTTCATTAAGCCTAACGAAGGTAGCTATGACGTCACTCAGGTAAGATAGGTGCCTACCATAGCATAACATACATTTAGATCAGCAGTGGCAAGAAGCATTTTTCGGATTTTTACGACCTCGCGCAGTGGGTGGTCGAACATGCGCACTAAAAGCCGTGGCAAAATACAAACACCGGCACTCCATACCCTTCGTCCGCGGTCTCGAACAGAAAACCAGGACGCCGTCAACAAATTCTTTCCTATAATGCGGATAGTTTGTTTGGGGCCGGGTGCGTTTACCCTCAACTGGCCAGACTTTTTACCTGGTTATAATTGCGTGACATAATGTTTAATGAGTAAAAAAAAACAAAAAGTTTGACACGAAATTACCATCAGCTAAATCGTCTGACCAAAAAAAAAAAAAGGTCATTCCCTGCTTTTCGGGCCTATTTCATTCAAAGCACCTTATTCACAGAGAAGTCACCGAAAATCCCACCTAAACTTTTTTAAAAACTTCCCTGTTCAGCGCCTATTACTCCCCTGTCTGGCGCCTATTTTTTCATGGCATCCTAGACTGTAGCCTAGTCAGCCTAATGGTTAATACGGCACTGGTCAAACCTAGGTACCTGTCTTTCTTATGTGCGTGACGTCATATTTACCTTCGCCTAGTGAAGCCTTCTCATACAACAGTGAGGCTCAATCTCATGTAAGGTAGGTATATTAGGTATGCAATTTTTCATCCAATTTAATTTTCGTAATGGAATTGTAAATTAAGAAAACTGTTATTTAGAATATTTTACAAGTATCTTAAAATTATAATATTTAATGAAACCTTACTATCATCTTACGGTGTTTTGTGGTCCTTATATCAAAATTATTACCCAAATTTTATTCAAATTTGTGCAAATCTCAAATGTTTTATTTGTCCTTAAATTACCACAATTTTCTAACTTTATAAAATTACCTATGGTGTTAGGTGTAAATTAATATATTTATGAAAATAATTATGCTAACCGATACTTAGGTGTAACAAGTCTTCTTTTATTAAAAAAAAGTATGGCATTTATTTATTAAAAAATTTAAATTATTTAATTACTTATTTTACATAAATACATTAGTGTACTTACTAAATACAGCATAATATTAAAATTACTTAAATTTGTAAAATTTGAAAGTAACCTAAAGACATCCAATATTTATTAAACATTTTAGTACGTTTTTTTATAAATATACAGATTTTACAGATAAAGGGAAGCAAAAAGTATAAAAGCTCCTATTTTGAGCAGTAATAATATATGAGAGCCTACTTTCAAAGAGTACAATCTCGATTTACACTTTTTAGTACAACAGTAAAATAAATGACCCAAAAGATGGATTTTTTGCACTGAATTTAAATAAATTACTTTTAAGGCAGTGACTACATCAAAGTTAAAAAGACCTTATTACAATTAATGTATAGAGTCTTTGGTTATTTTTTAATAGATATAACATAAAAATCTAATTTTGAGATTGTACACTTTGAACCTAGGACCCCTAATGTTGACTGCCTATACACATTTTAAACTTTGTTTTAAAAAAATCAACCATATTTACCTAACACAATTTTTACAATTAGCAAAAACATAGCTTTAGCAATCTGAAAGAGAATACAAATTTAATTATTAAATGATAATTTTCGCTTAGTCAATGCAGTTACAACATACGCTTTGCAGAATAATTAATCATACACTTGCTTGTAAAAATAGATGGTGTTAGTTTAGTTATTAAGGCACAATTTAAGAGTACAAATGCTAAGTGCCAAAATATATTTTGTTTTGTCTAACAATGTGTTCTGGCAGCTTTAATTCCCCACTTTAAAATCAGAGTGCCAATTTTACCCTAGCAATTTCCAAGGACGCCCAAAGTTACAGTCACCCATATGATCAGCATTACATTCTTTACCTTTTCCTTTGATTTTTCGGAGTTTCTACTTTGGCACTTAGATCACTTTTACTCCACAAATGTATAATAATACTAAATCGTTGTGTAGCCTTTTTAGCAACATATATCTTCTTTTTTGTTTAAAGGCACTTATAAAGGGCTTATGTTTCCACTTTATGCATAGGTTTTCTGACAAAGGGTTGCCAAGGCAAGGAATATTGTCTTGACGAGCAATTTCTGGATTTGTATCAAAAAATAAAAAGAGAAATAAAACATTTCTTGTCTTAACGGTTTCTTGAAAACTGATTTGTTGCTCAGTGCATTTTTAACGCCTCCACCTATTTTATTTTTTAAACAAATTCATTTTAACCTTTGAAAATAAATTTAATGCAAAAATACTACAATTTAAAGAAAATTAAAATAAAATAAACAAGATAGTTGCTGAGTGCAATCTTGTAAAAAAGTATTTAATAGAAAAGAGGGTCTTGTGGCGCATTATTTTAAAGATCCTAATGAGTATTTTATATTCCCAAAATTTAAAGGTAATACCTTCACATACTACAAAATAGCGTTACTTTAAAAATTACCTAAACTCTTGATTTGGATCGCCATATTTTGAAACTAATAAAGTTTGCTGTACTTAGGGGCGGTCATAAGAGGGCCATGGCCCCCATTTATGCCACATCCTTTGTAACTGATTAAGTTGTTTAGTAAACACACCTAATTGCAAATATGGACATTTAATGATGATATGCCCCCCTCGAAAAGTTGATATAACCGCCCCTGGCTGTACTTAATGTGGTATTTTCTTAAAGTTCTTCTAAGTATTAATTTAATGGTAATATAATATACAGGGTGAAAAAAATATGGTTTGTCCTCCCCTATACAGCGTGTCTTCGATAGTTCTTAATAAATTGAAAACATTTTAATTATAAACTTTACGAAAAATAGTGCCTCTTAATAAAAAGTCCTACTTGATGAGAAAATACATTTCCACAAAAATTACTGTATGTTGGTTGTACAGGGTGGCTTAAGAAAGACTTGTTTCCTAATTAATATACGGTTTTTTTTAACTAAAGGTACAAAACTTTGAAGAATCATTATTATGTCATTTTATGAAGAAAAATATCTAAAATACCTTTTTACCGATTTGGTTTAAATTTTGTACGTTTGCTTGATGTAATAAAGCGCTTCTAAACCTCTAACTAGTCTTTATTGGGTCCAGTGGCGTCTCAGTGGGCACCACAGCCAATATTATTGACAAAAAATGTACGATACTGGCTTTTTATGTATCTTTTATATTTTTTCTATGAAGCAACTAAAAATATAAGTATCTTTTAACCGTCTTCCATTATTTCGTATATGACTTCCTATTTAAGACATTTATAAAATACTGACTTAAAAAAATAACTCTGGACATATGATTATCACCATTTAAAGTTTCGTACCATAGTTAGGAAATACCTTGCAATTTAAACAATAAACAAGTCACTTTTAGGCCCGCCTGTACATCCAACATACATATATTCTTATGAAAATGTATTTTCTCATCTAAGTAGGACTTTTTAGGAAAAGGCACTTTTTTTTGTAAAGTTAATAATTAAAAAGTTTTCCGTGTAGTAAGAACTTCCGAAGATACGCTGTATAGTATTATCAGTATCACTATTAAATAAACTATATAACGTATATATATATATATATATATATATATATATATATATATATATATATATATATATATATATATATATATATATATATATATATTTTCATATCAGGTATTTAGGTTATTTTTAAAGTACCGTCATTTTGTAGTAGGTTAGGGATTATAATGTGCTCGTCAGAAGCTTAAAAATGATATGCCACAAGATTCTGGTTGCCATTCGTCCCTATATATCAGTATATAATAAAATATTTAATTTTGCATGAACCCTTTAATTAGAATTATTTAAAATATGTATTTAGTTATTTTTACTTCCCTCACATAATATCAATTTAAAGGGATTTTTTTATTAATGTAATGTCAGGCAGCGGACCGATGAAAGGAAGCGACTGTTGGCAGAATCTGTCAAAGTAGTTTTGCAATATAGGTATACTTTTAAAATACTGCTGAATTTTATAAGTATATTAAAGCACAAAAGGGTAATTGCACTTTCCCGCCAAACTTAAACATACAAGAAATTAAGGTGTCCCCATGTATAGAATTTATGGCAAATGGCAACCCTACACAAGACTCCTATTTCCATTTACAGTGATCCCGAAATTTTTGTCTGTCAAATTTATTCTTAAATATGGTATTTATACATGAATTTTTAATCCCAAAGTTTTAATTTTTTAAATTGATCCGTTTAAAAAATAAAGGAAGAGGAGTGGGGACATTAAAGAAATGCACTGTGTACGAAATATAATATACGTATCTTGACAGTTAGGAAAAGATTACTTGCTTATTATTTTATGTACCAGGAGCCTCTTTAAAAAAAGAGAAAACTCTTGCTTTCTGTTTTATTTACTATGGACCCCGTACAGCCACTTTGATAAGCCCGGTAAGACAGGCAGACAGGCAAAATACGTCAGTAAAAGAGTCGTTTTGTATAACATGCATTTGTATATAAGGTGTTTTAAACAGTGGTGCCAAACGGCTAGGGTAAAATCCTCTTATTAAAATATGTAAAAATATTCATATAAACATGGGTGTGCAAATTTTTTGTTATAAAGATGTTACACTTAAAAAAATAATTAAAATTTACAACTTTTATTTAAGGAAAGTATTTGACTAGAAATAAAGGTTATTTAAATAAGAATGTATTGTTTTTTTCTTACAAACTTACTAAAAAAAGTTAAAATCTAATTTCTAAAAGAAAAAGTTTTTGCAAGGGTTTTTAGGGTCTAGAAATAGGCAATTTAGTAAACTTTTTTTTTAACTAACAAGATATAAAAAAAAACAAATGCTGCATTTTTATTTGCTTAATTTAAAGTACAATAATTATCCCACCAGAGATGTCTAAAATATCAGACGCAAAATGTCAAATTGGCAAATTTTTGAATTTTTGCGACTGTTGCTAGGGATACATTTACGGGAGAAAAGTTAACTTTTCTTCCATAAACCGAAAGTAAAAGTCAGAAAAGTGATACATTTAAACTTTTAAAAATAAGAAATGTCAACATTACTTACATGGTTTTAAATAGAGGGATTTTTTAGGCCTGTTATGTATAGACGAAATAGATAAAAAAAAGAACGAAATTTTATGTTTCCGTGAAAGTTTTTTTAACAAACCTTGTACTTGACGTATCATTTTTTGGTTAACGTAAAATGATCTTGTCTTGGAATAATTAATAAATATTGGACTTTTTAAGAAATTAGCCATCTCAATTTTCGACGAGCCGATAAAATAAAAAAATAATTTAATTTTTTGGGGCATTTTGGCGCCAACTTTTGTCCGATTAATTTTAAATTTTAATTTAATATAGGATATACTTATAATATTTTTTTTTATATATACTGTTACTCTTAAGCAAAACAGTATAGGTGTAAATTGAAATAAAACGACAACACATAATTTTGTGTCGTAGATAATTAATTTTATTTTTGGGGTCGGGGGGTGTGATTATGGAATGTACAATGTGTATTTAATAAAGCCAAAATCAACTATAAAAAAATCTTTCTTTCAAAATAAATAAATACTGACTTACCCTAATTCTTATCAACATTCCTGGGAGGGGGACATTTACCTCTTTCCCCCATTTATTCACGCCAGTGGCGTAAAGTCTTAAACTGTCAAAGATAATTTCACCTCTTTTACAATATTTAGTCGTAAACATTCAAAATAGGATTTGTAAATATTTACAATAATTATTAAAAGACAATAACATTTTATGCATGATTATTCTTAACCTATATTTAAGCATAAATTTGGGAAAATATTGTCAAGGACAAACAAAAAACAATAACAAAATTAGCAATATGTGTTTGTGAGATAATTGGTTATTTTTAAATTAATAAAATTACGCAAATTATGAGTTTATATATCAAAAACAAACGCCGGAAAGTTTTAGAGATTTTTAGGTCAAATTTAGTGGCGTACCCACATTTTTTCCATTGACTTTTATTTTAAAGTTATAACACAAAGTTGGGTTTTTTAAAATGAAACACCCTGTATATTTTATCATCAATAGAAAGGTATCCTTAAAAGCCGTAAAAAATACTGCAACTAATATATTTTATTTTTAATAGTTTCGGAAATATAGCTATCGCCCGGAATTCTGTAAAAAAATGGCATTTTTAAAATAAAACACCCTGTTTATTTTATCACCATTAGAAAGACATTTTAAAGACCTTTAAAAATTTACCACATTTAAACCAATTTTTTTCAACAGTTTCGGAAATATGCGCATTTCTACTATTAATTGGATTTATATGGTCATATTTCCAAAACTATAAAAAATAAATATATCAAATGTGGTATTTTTTAAACCTCAATAAAATATCTTTGCAACGGTAATATAATAAACAGGGTGTTTTGTTAAAAAAAAACTGATGATGACCAGATTTTCGAAACAATTAGGAATAGATATATAAAATGTGGTACTTCTTAAAGCTTTTAAAGAGACGTTCCTATGGGTGATAAAATATACAGGATATTCCATTTAAAAAACCCAACTTTGTGTTTTAACTTTAAAATAAAAGTAAATACAATAAATGTAGGTACGCCACTGAATTTTACGTAAAAATCCCTAAAACTTTTCTATTTACATCTTTCTTCTATCCTCAATATCAAGCTAGTTACAAGTGCTTGGCTAAATTAACAAAATTTGAAAAACACTCTGTATTTTAAAAACGAATCAAGTTAGCCATGATTTACTTTTATCATTAAATTTGTTTTAAAAATTGATAAAGATTACGCAATCAGATTTGTTCTATCTCTTTTAGTTTTGCTATACCCTGCAAGGTCAACGAAAAGGCGCCACCCTGTGCATTCCCTAGCAATTTTGAACACACTGCATATTAAGCAAGTAAAAATATATTTGTTGGAAATTTTTTAATTTAAAAAAATCTCTATATTTACATCTTCGTTTTGGTATAACGATTTTCTTAAAAACTCAGTCAGTTTAATATGTTTTGTTTATTATACATTTAAATGTATAATATTTTAGTTACTAAAAACCAGATTTTGTCTTATTTTACGTTTATCTCGCCTGAAAATGGTGTTAGACTTACTAAAGTTGATTTGTGCTTTAAGGGTTAATTTATTTAGGTTCATTGTATTTATGGAGGGTTTTTAGGTTGATGTAAATCAACCATTTCTGTGTACGTACAGGATCTTTACCCTGGGCCAAAGCAGATAAAAACTTTTCGAGTAACGAACGAAATATAGGGAGTTAAAATTCAAATTTTATTTTACATTGTATCTCACAAACAATAAACTTTTAACCTTAAATAAATTTCGATTCTTGTATTTTCGTTCAGGGATTTTGTAGCTGCATTTGGTACAGCCCTTTTGGAATGGAATGAAATGCAATAAAAAAAATTTGTATGGAATAAAACGTCCAATATAAAATATTTGAGGCAATATTTACCAAGTATACTTCTTTTGTAAAACATACACAGGGTGTCCGCTAATTAATGGTACACAGAAAAACAAGAGATACCTTATGTCAAAATATTGGGATTTAAACAAACATTTTCTAACATGAGATATTCCGATATATTATTTATTTTTATGTGTAAACTATGTGGGCTAGCTATACTATTTAAATTTTTTCAAAACGTTCCAACTTTTTGTGCTAATCTGTATGTACCATCTAAGTAAACCAGTAGTCTCCTATGTGCTTTCTACGCAAAAAGGTATACTTTGTAAAAATGGCTCCGATCAACCGTTTTAAAGATATTCGCATTTAAGTGGTTTGGTGCAACTAAAAAGTATATGGAAGAATACATTAAATTATTCGTTTATCATAAGGCAGTTGTAGTTATGGCTAATACGCTGTTTTTATAGGTATTTTTTGGTTGCACTAAACTACTTAAATGCAAATATCTTAAAAACGGTTGCCATAAAACCATTTGAGAGTTTACTAGTTTACTTAGGTGGTACATACAGTGTGGCATAAAAACTTAGGACGCCTTAAAAAATAAATAGTGTAGTTAATCCCCCTCGTTTACATATAAAAATTAATAATAGATTAGGGGTCCTATTCCACTGTTCATAAGCGCCTTTTTGTTTGCGTTTTATTAGTTTTTCTTTATTTTCTCTAGGCTCTTATGAAAACAAAATGGTCTTCGTTTGTGCATCGCCACCTTCCCAAATTGGCGCACAACACCGCATTAAAATTTAAAATATGACAGATTTGTCAAAGTCAAGCGTACTTTTCATCTTATGCAAACTCATAAATAGTAAAGTTTGATACCCAATTTTGATTTTATTACTAAAGTTAAAACTCATTTAAAAGAATCCAAAGATCTTTGCGGTGTAAACCAGGCTATCAGTCAGTAGGTAGCTAACCCACAATACACCAAAGTTTGCATTTATAGGTTATACAATTTTAATACCATTTTATGAAAAATATTAAATTCGTCGAAAATGATGTTTTCCACTGTAAACAACGTGTTGAAAATGCTTTGGTTTATTACCTAGTGATGGTTTTCTTTGTCTAAATATGAGGCATCAAGTAAGGTAGAAAAAAGGTGAGTTTAAATGTCTTACATTTATACCTATTTGTTTCCCTATAAAATTTTTGCTATTTTTAGCTTCTAACAGAGATTGCAAGAAACATCTAGTCATTTAATGACACGGCAACTAATCCAGGAAACCCATGAAATGCATCAAAACTCAAGACCATGTTTAGATAACAGACAAAGAAGGTCCTACAAAAATATCTCATAAAATTTTGCCTAAACAATGTGTTGCTACACTGATTAATAACTTGCCTATTGTTAATTTTAAAATGAGTGCACTTGAATATGGAAAGGTATTATTTCATTGCTGTTTTAAATGGAAGAACAAAAGCAACTGTGAGTAAAATTTGCATTAAAAGTATAATAATTTTTTCATAAAATTATTACAATTATCCATGAGATACCGTCCCAGTTTCTTTAAAAATATATTCACCTTTACTTTTTGTCTTCGTGTCTTTTCTTGCTTTTACCAGTTCACAGCTTGAAAACCCTTACGTAACCAAACCTAACCTAAACCAATGATCTTTTCATAGGAGCAATATTCTCTTTTACTTAATGGCTTTTAATCTTTTATTTATAATTTATATACTCTACAATGTCCTAAGTTAACCTGCTAATGCTAAAAGTTAAAATAATGCTCATTAAACTCGTATTAATGTTTATAGAAAAACCTACATTTGCTTATTTAAACCTGAAATTTGTATTTTTTATTTTTAGGTGACTGCCAGATTGTAAAATTATTTGTACTATACGGAAAACTCTAGAAAGTGTCTGGATTTAATTGGTTTTTCAAGCTGGTGTATTTTTGGGAAATATATTTTATATAAACTGGGAATATTTTCAAGAGCTTATCTGCTAAAATATTCCAGGACAAAAACTTATTGTTTATAAAAACAACGTTTATTTACTCTAATGTATTTTTTTATTGTAAACCTAAGAATTAAAATATAGACAACAAAATATTGATTGTTTTTATTATTTTTTACAAATAACAGAAGCTTGATAATTTATGTGTTAGTCATGTTGGGCATTATTATTTTGATTATCGATCATTTGATACGCTCCTTGAACTATTATGCAATTTTGTTTTCTGGCATGGTCCTAAGGGATATTCGTAGTCTTGTAGAGTCCTACAAATAAAATTATTATTATTAAATGAAAAAAGAAAACAACTAGCAATAAAAGGTTTTGATAATTTACTCTTTGTTTAAAATCATGTAAGTAACAAATGTGTTTTGCTATCTTTGAGTACCTACTTATTTCAACTAATAATAATTACCGATATGTACTGACAATTTATAGTAATTCTCTTGAAAGGGAGCAACTATGATTTTGCCCAATATCAAAAACATTTCTATTCTTGTTATATTCCTCCGCCTTTTTGCACAAAATTCTTAATATAACAGTAAATTAGAACATACTATTTAATTAAGCAGCAAAAAATTAACTAGCCCCTTTTTCTTAGTCCTGTGCCCCTGTATATCAAATTTTGTCAAAATTGGGGTTGCTCCAACTTTCGAGGCAATTACGCAACATGCATAAATAAGACAAATATTTTTTAAAATATTATCTTTTTAAACCAAAAAGTAATTTACCATAAATGTTTTTTTCTAAATATGAGTTTACTTTAGTTAACTTACCTTAACTGATATTTTAATGTAGTTTGCTAATCTCCATTTCCAGTCTTTGTCCTAATCAATGACCCATTGTCCTAATCTAACATTCGATACAAGTACCTAACACTCAATAAAGGCCTTCTTTTAGAAAGTATAAATGGAAAATGGTATAAAAGTTATATGCAATAACTTGTTAGTTACTTTTCCAAAGCAATAAGTAATTTTTCATAGTTTTTCTTTTCAATCTATATTTTGATAACTGACATATTCATTTTACTCCAAATGAGCTTCAGGCCCCTTATTCTTGTTTTTACAGCTAAAAGCGTTACGCTTTCGAAGCGCTCGGCAAAACGGTACGCATAGCACAACAACATCGCCCTATTTTGGTATTCTCATTAATGTGTTTTGCCATGCGCACAGTTTTCAGAAAATGCGCCGTGCAACTATTGGCAATATCGCAATATTTCATTGTTGCCACCCGCAGAACACTTAAAAAGAAGTAGAATTTGGAAAAAATGAGTTGGCTGACTTGGCTGTAACGGTTCTAACTTAATTATAATTATTTTTTCGTATGATTCAGTTTGTTTTTAACAGTTAACTTTTTAACATGTTTTTTGAGCCACATTTATGAACAATTATTGTAGTTTATCATTCCATCAACAATGAGTCTACCGAAAAAACAAATTACCGTCAACCAGAAAAAAGCTTTGTTAGAATTTATGGAGGAAAATCCGCAGTTGGTCAAGCAGAGAGTATCAAACCAATATACTAATATGGACATTAAATCCAAATGGATTGAAATTAGTGCTAAACTAAACGGCATTCCAGGCGTTAACAAAACGTGGCAGGATTGGAGAAAGGTATTTAAATATTTTTTCAATCAGTTAGGTTCTGGATGGCAGGAGTCATGTTTGCTCATATGGTTATGCTAGATCATTTTTCTATATAGTTTTTTAAATGTATTATTTCAGTGTTGGAGTGATATGAAGAGTCGAAGCAAAAAAAAGTATCCGTGCAAAAGAAATTGAGGAATACAACTGGAGGTGGACCCCAGATGATCAAATGCCCGATGGAGTAGAGGAGAAAATCCTTGAAATCATAGGTTAGCACTTACTATTTCACTTTATGCCTATATAGTTAACTTGAGATCCTGTACTTTCTGAGCAAACTGAGGAATAAACTCTCAGATAGTTTGTTTTTAATAAGTATGCTTTCGTCAAAGGTTTACTCTTAGCTATCCATAGAGCCACTATAGATCCATGAGTCGCAGTAGAGGGAAGATATAACTTTCCACTCACAGAAAACCTAGCTATCCATAAATTGGTTGTTTCAGAAGCCAAAAAAGTAAATCTCGTGTGTTGAAAGTACATACCTAAAGCAAAGCTGCAATAACTTTGTCCGTTATGAATTTTGTCAGCGTAGCTTTTAAAAACTATTTATATTTATGCAAAAAAATTAATACTAAATATAAAATAATAATTTAGTTTTTATTAAAGTAACATAAAAACTAACTTTACAAATATTTCAAAGAAAAGCTGATAGCCTGTAATTTTACTTTGCTTATAAATTGTCATGGAGGAACTTTTACTTTTCAGGTGGAGATATCCTGATTGAAGGAGTGAATGTTCCAGAAGTTGGACTACCACAATTAGTAGAGGAAAAAGCAGTAGAGGTTTTGGGGACTGAAACAGTGAATGAAGATTACTCCAACTGGGACCACACATATTACAACGATGGTGAAAATGACAAGATTTGTGAAAATGGGGAACCTGTAATAGGCAAAAAAAACAGAACCTAATAGTGAAGAATGTGAATATCCGAAGACTCACACGTTAAATTCAAAACAAAAAAGAAAAAAATCAATCTTTGCGAAAATGGAATCGAGTGCCTTCAGTTCATCAAAAAAATAACCTAAAAGCCTCCATTGAGGCCTCAGAAAAATTACTAAAAGTCGCTGAAGCTAAGCTCGCTTTAAAAACGAAATATTATGAAGAAAAATTGGAGACTCAAAGAAAACAGCTAGCTATCCAAGAGCGAATTGCCATCGGCATTGAAAACTGCCAGGCATTAATGATGCAACAGAACAAGAAACAGTGATTATTAGGAATATTAGGTATTCTTTGTTAGTGCATCTAATTAATAAATACATATTTCAGTATTTGTATTTTTTTATTTAGTTTAATATATTAGTTATTATAAAATTACACCTGTTATATTTTTTAGTAGACTTCGTTTTTTATTTTTACTTAATTATTTAGATTTTAGTTTTTACTTAGACACTTTAATAAACTAGTTTTGGTTAGTCTTTTTGTTTTTCATTTGGGGTATATATTATGGGGTATACAGGGTGTCCGTTTTAAGTGATACCACTATTGCTATCTTCGAAACGGTTAGAGCTACGAGGTCGGTTAAATTAGACACAATGTGTCATTTTTGACTCGTATTAAGGAATCATTTACATTATTGCAAAGTTAATTTTGATGGTTTTCGCAAAAATGTAAACAATTCCTTAATAGGAGTCAAAAATGATACATCTTGTCTAATTTAACCGACCTCGTAGCTCTAAGCGTTTCGGAGATAGCAATAGTGGTACCACTTAAAACGGACACCCTGTATAACATTAAAACATATAAATTAATTTAAATCTTGTTTTAGTGCACATATACATTGTTACTAGAAAAATAAGATTGGCTAATATACAATATTAGTTAATACATCCCATCTTAATAAAAATATATCTAATACTATAAGCACACCTTATAAGCTAAATTTAATCACATATTTAAAAATTTAAGCAAAATAATTATTCACTATTATTTGACGAATTTCCCTTCCTTGTCTAAGAAAATTGTCTGGAAAATTTCTACCCCCAGGTGGATTTTGTAAAACATCGTCACCATTCAAGTCAATGTCATCATCATATAATGGCACATTATCGTTAACACAAATATTATGAAGAATTGCACAAGAAATTACTATTTTTGCTGCAGTTTGTGGAGTATAGTGAAGCACCCGGTGTTTCAAAAGGCATCTAAATCGACTCTTTAACAAACCAAAACACTGCTCAATTAGAACTCGCACTGCCCTGAAACTTACATTAAAACGGGCTTCAGGAGTGTCTGGTCCAGGTTCTGGCAAAAATGGTGTCAAAAGCCAAGGCCTTATTGGATACCCAGAATCACCTGAAAATCAGTGTTTAAAGAAGTTTTAGAAATACAATTGTTTTATTAATATGTTCATACCTATTAAATAAAAAGTACCCATATCATTTTCAGGTATTTCTCGTAAAAATCTTTCTATATTTGAATTTTTCCAAATAAAACTGTCATGTGTACTACCTGGAAACCGTGCATTAACATTTGTGATGTATAATCTTTCATCGCAGACCTGCAAAAAAAAGTGGCTTATTATAATTTGTAAAAATCTGGAATGAAGGAATAAAACTTAAGACAGCAGTTTATCTTAAATTCTAAAGTAAATACTTACCATTTGAACATTTAACGAATGAAACCCTTTTCTATTGACATATATATGTTCATTTTCAGCAGGTGCAACAATTGCAATATGAGTGCAGTCAATACAGCCTACAATGCCTGGTAAATGGTACTTATTAAAAAATCTGTAAAAAATACATTTCTGTCTTATACATAAAACATTGTATAAATGGGTAAATACCGAGGTAAATACATTTCCTAAAATACATTACAATTCATCTTAATCAAAATTTTCAAAATATTTTTTAGTTTTGGAGTTACTATAGGAATGCATTAATTTTCAGTGGAATACTTTCTTTATGTTACCTTTGTCTTTGGGCAACCAATTCATCCCTTGTATTTGGGAAATGGATGAATCTATTTGTAATATTGGGATTGTTAAACGCATTAATGGCATCATGGAGACAGCGAGACACTGAAGGCTGGCTTACAGTGAGTGTTTGATTTCGGGCTACATCTAATTGATAAGTACCACTTGCAAAAAACCGCAGAGCGATTAAAATCTGATAAAAAAATGATTATCTGAGTAAATATTAGTATATATTACCCACATATTAGGAGTTTCTTCATGAACTCAACAAATTACACATTACAAATTGTTAAATTAGTAAAAATATTACATTAGGTACTTAGGTACATACCTTTGTCCTATTAGTTAAAGCATCAATTTTTCGCTGTACCGGCAAATAAGGAGTTAGCGTGTTTTCTAAATCTATTACATTTTGTTTTCTTAGCCGAAAGAGTTTCACGAAATTGAAATCAGACATTTCAAAAGGATCTTCTGGAAAAAATCGTTGTCGGGGATACTCTGCATTCTCTATATTTTATTTGCCATAGTTTTTTCCAGTAGTAAATAATAATTTGAAGAACATTAGAACACCGGAGAAAGTAAACAAAAACTGACCTCAAATATCGTTCGAATAGCAAAACAGCAACCTTATGCCAACCGTTTACTAAAACGTTGACCGCTTTCTGAAAGCGAACGCACGCCAACACAAGAATACCAAATTATCGATTTTGACCACGTGCCTGTCGAAATTGACGTTGAATGCGCCAAGCACTTCAAAAACGCTAAGCGTTTTGTAAGACGAGAATAGGGGCCCAGGCTAACGCTTTCAGGCACTTTTGCGCTTTTGCGCCGACGGAGCTGCAGAGGTACCGCTTCACGAATCCTTTTAGGTTATGTGATTTAGGAACTATTTTGCTTACAAATGATTATTCTGGCTGCGGAGGATCATGTTAATTATTTATTTGCTTCTTGTATTTCAATTAAACTGTATATTTTGTTTTTAATAGCTTAGTTAACTGATTATTTCAACTTTAATTTCACTTAAAAGGAATTTTAGGTTATGTAATGACTTTGAATTTTGTCAGATGTCAGATGGTAATACATATTTCTATTTTATGACCGCCTGTTTTGAAAAACAAGTGAAGGTTATTCGTTCGTTAAAGAAAAACAAGTGAAGGTTATACGCTCCCGGAACGTATACGTTCAGCGAACGAATGAGTTCAATTTAGCAGAATTGTGCCCCTGAATAGCTCATGTCAAAAAACCACCAGATACCGAGTTTTATTAAAATTTTCAAGACCTGTCAAAACTTATCGAAATAAATTTTAAAAAAATTGTTTAACTTTGACACTCTGTATCTTCCTTATTATTAACTTTATAATATGGGTATGTGTGGTTCAATCTTCATATTTTGGCACAAGAAATCTGTGGTTTTCCTGTGTACTTAGCGGACACCTTGTATAGTTAAAATTATTTCCTAAAGCTATAGTATACCCATGTAAAAAATAGCATTTTAAACATCAACAAAAGACTGCTTGGAATTTTACAACCTAAAATAAGCAGAGTTTGATTTCCTACCCGAAAAATTGTTTAATTCTAAAAAAATATTTTAAAATAACGAATTACGTTAGATTTTTGTATTTTACTCAAAAAATTTGTGATTGCATTTTGTACAAGCCTTTTAGAGACCCCTTTATACAGGATGTTCCCGATATGCGGCGATTACCCAGATTCATACAGAACACATGAAAAGAATATGACAGGTTTCTATGCATATAACTGCGGAATATCAAGATTTTTTAAATAAATGTTTATACCTACACTAAAAAAATATCTTAAAACAAAAGCCTTAGATTTAATTTGAGAGAATTGTGACTTTCATATGTGTTAAAGAAATATGATCTTAAACAAAAAAAATACGTTTTTAGCTTTGCGTACAAAATTCAAAAGAAAGTGCTTTTGTAATAAAAATAACCTCATTTCAATTAGTGATCCCAATGGGTCTACAATAAAGAACTATGTATTTAGTTAAAAACTAAATACTCCCAAATCAAGGTATTCATGAATTTGGCTAAAAATATTTGCATCCTTTTACTAAGTAATCTAAGTATCTAGTATTCAATTGAAGAACTCTTCTGTTCTCTTTATAGGAGTTTAACCAAATTGAATCTTTGTCGACATTTAAGAGAGGAATTCCTGCTTATCATCTCATTCACCGAGACCTCCCCTCTCCAGTGATGCGTTTGGCCGAACCTCATAGGACTTATCAAACTGACTGTACTGAGTCCAAGTTGAATAACACGAATAACAAGAGTATCTTATAAGAAAAACTTTCGCTGTTCGACGGTAGGATATAATCGTACCGTTGATACCATACTAAAAAGCATCATTCAGTGAATACTTACATATATTAAAGAAATTATTTCTTTGACATAAAGGGTAAAGATTTTGGTATAGATTTTCAAAATTAAAACCGATTATTTTAAAGGAAATGCATGAATATTTTAAAGGAAACATTTAATTGTTTTTGTTTAAGATCTTAAAACTTATATTTAAGATATTTAGGAGCTTAAATCATAAATCTTATACATTTTTAATATGTAAAATAAATATAAGCTAGGGCTCAAGATATACCAATGTTTAATTTACACTTAAAGTATTTTATTTTATTTCTTACTTAGTTTATAAAATAGTTTACTTTAGGAAAGCTTAAAATATTTATTTTATGATCACGCATTTAACTTTTAAATAAAAGTTTAAAGGATGCACCAAAATGGCAAATTACAACAAAAGATTGGCAAGAGAATATAGATAATAATAAAAAATATATGCTTTTACTCGCATGCGCAAATTAGTTACTTTTCGCACACAATCTCTCGTTAGAAAAACAACAAATAAACGTCAAAGCTAACAAATTATGTGTAACGTTGATTACAATAAAAATTAATGTTTGTTTCTACCATTTTAAGTCACTCAGAAAAAATATTGTTTCTAATTCTTGCGCAAAGTGTCTTTCCCGCACATAGAGCGTCGCACTTTGCGCACTAGTTAGGGAGATAACTATTTTACTAATTAAAAATAATGAAAAATATTATTTTTAGGACAGAATTGGCCCATGTGGGTTAATGGTATTAAAAAATAAAATAATTACTAAAAATTTAATAACGCATGCTAGGCTACTGATTATGTACCTACTTTAGAAAGGAACGTCAATGTTAAAGGGGTTTTGTTGTTTCCTATGGTCAATGGGCCAAAAATATAAAAAAACTCGAAGTACTACCATTTGGAGGGGTGTGTTTTTGGGAACGGGGTGAAAATATACCCTTTTTATTTTTTTAAGTTAGCTCCAAAACTAAACACTTTTTAAGGTGGTAGTTAACAGAAATTATTAAATTAAATTTTTTATCGAATAAAGCTTTTTATTTAACACTTTGACCGCCACGCCAAATTTTATTAATGGGTCTTCTACGCCACTCAGATTTGTACTGATATTTATTTCCCTAGTAAAATAACAATTTTGACGTAAAAAATTTAACTTTAAATGAAAAGTCCGTCCTAAGAAATTTTTTAACATTACCTTACGCCACGCGGGGGTAAATTTAATATTAAATACATTAAAAGTGTGCTTTTAGTATGCACGGAACAAAATATACAAACTCGACCGTGTATATCAGAATATACACGTGGCGCCTTTGACCCACCGAATGTGTAGGTATAAGCAAATATGCACATGGCAGTGAAAGTGTAAACAAAAATGTTGTTTTTGGCAAAAACATGGTTAAAAACGAATTAAAGAAAACGCGAAAAAATAATTTTTTTGTATTATGCCTTATAACTTTTCTTCTATGGTGGTTTAGGTATAAGCACTGCTTTTTTCAGCCCGTTTTTAAAAACGCACCCCTCCAAATGGTAGCACTTTGCGGCTTTTTTATATTTGGGGTCCATTAACCATATAAAATAATAAAAGATAATTAATAGTCTTTAAATTAAAAACCATAAGCGGATACCCTTTTGACAGGCATTTTTAATAGGGTATTGTTTACATGTTTATTTGAAGCAGCGAATAGGAAAATTTTTGGTGACCTTTTCCATCTGCTTTAAAATTGGAGCTATTATGTTGATTTTTCATGATCTAATTAAAAGAAATATAAAACAAACCGCGTTGTTTTTAATTGACTTTAGTCTTTCGCCATGAATAATAGCAAAGGTATTCTTTTTTTATTGTGATAAATATTTTATTAATAAAATTTACAACAGGCGATAACAAGGAAAATAATAAACTTAAAGATGTTTTAAGAAACAACACTAATACAAAATCAAGAAATCAAAATAATGATCAAAATGAAGATAACAAAAATAAAAACGTTTTAAAAACCGAATCAAGAAAAATGTTACAGCATTGTGGTGTTGACAATAATAATAATCAAGATCTAGACAGTTATGGTAACAACAATAATGGTAATGAATATAATAGATACAACACAAATAATAAAAATAATAAGTATAACATCAATTCTCGAAATACCTATGGACAAGATGAATCAGAATATGGAATAAGCGTTAACAATGATGATGATGACTGGAATACTTACGGGTAAAAAAATGAAATGACTTATATTTATTTTTAAATATTTATACTTGGCCAGATTACCATCTACTTTATTGCAACATTTTTTGCATTTTTGGCTTGTTTGGGCTTGTATGAGTATGAATAAATTATCTTTTACGACGTTATTTTTTTAATGGTTTTGTGGTAACATTTAAAATATTGTTACCCCAATTAGCAAATCTCCAAAATCGATAATTTTACATGAGATAAAACAATAACTTTGCTTTAAGTCCATTTTTTGGACTACTATCTAATACATTAGTTATTTGTTTCTTAACATGGTTGACGGTATGAGGTTTTCGGGTTATGTTAGTTTATTACCATGCTAGTGGATGGTGCAACAACCTTTATTTCTATAAACTCTGGAGTTACGTGCCTTGCGAATTGGGGTAATAATATTCAAAATATTTTAATATGACTAAAGGCAATTGCACATACTTTAAAAATAATTAATTAAGGATAAAACAACAACAAACCATTTTAAAATGTGTTATTGGTTAAAACATATCAAAAAATTAATTTGCTTTGTTGTAAGTAAAAGTGTTTAAAGTGTATACAAGTTTTTACTATTCCAGGTGTCCCTCGCAGTGGCGCAACTAGCCTCTGGTATTTGCGGGGTTTAAGCCCCTGTTTATTGAGTATATTTGCCGAAAAACACTAACATTCTTTAAACGTTTAATAATTTTGAAGGGGCTTTCTGCCGTCTCGGGAGGGGGGTCTAAGCCCCCTAGCCATTCCTAATTGCGCCCATAGTCCTTTGCCATTTTTGATAAAACTGCAATATGTTGTAGTACATTAAAAAATTAGAGACACGTATTGTTTTATCGGCCATTAAACACTTTTAAGAGGTGAAATGCACCCCATGAAATCCACCCTAGAAATGTTTTTATTTTTAAATTTCTTACAAACGAATTGAGATGACTTCACAAAAATAAAACCACAATTTTATACAATGTGTTTACTTTTTTTTCTGATGTAAAATTAGGTTAAAATATCATGAATTTTCTTTTAGCATTAGCATAAGTAAAACTTGGTTATTTTAAACTATACAATACATTTTTAGTTTAAAATCACGTTTATAAAACCGTATTTAGAATAAATAATTTTTTGATCCTAAACTTATAAACAGATTGTCCCCAAATGGAATTTACAAGAGGAAAAATAGATAATCACTACATAGTATAAAGCAGAGTTGCTTTTCGCGTCTGTATGTATCTAATATGTATGTAATATTTGTGTATGCTTAAATCATTAAAACTATTTGACGGATTTGAATGCATTTATTTTATTAGATAAGGTAATTAAAAAAAAGGGTTTTTTATGTATAATACCATGGTTAATATATTAGAAAACCACTAATAATTTTAAGATTTCTAATGTGAATTCTTCGTAAATAAACACTTTTTTTGCGCTTAAATTGCAAACGCTGGCTGGTATAGGGAAAGGGGAATTATTTTGGTTAGTTTTGGTTGGTTCTGGTTGGATTTAGTTATTTCTGGTTATATTTAAATCTGGTTTGATAAAACTTAAGGCGTGCGAAGCCGCGGGCAAAATCTATTTTTTTATTAAAAAAGTATTCCTTATAAAAAATTTTGCTTGCAAAAACAATAGAATTCTTTAAAAAGTTAATTTTGTATACAGGGTTTGCAAAAACTTGAAAAACATGTTTTTCTCCAAGAGTAAACTACTCTTATTTTTTTATTTTTAAGCAAAATGTTATTTGGAAAATTTATTAAGAATCGTATTCAATTAAAATATTAATATAGAATTTTAATGAACTCCATAATTTCGCGAAAAAGCCTTTATCGCACTAATGTACCGCTGGAAAACTGTGTTCTGTATGAATTTCGGAATAACAAGGTTTTAGACTATTTTATTATAAAAATTTAAAATAAATAATTTTTGATAACAATAAAATTAGTCTTATGAAACTTTTTAATATCACTGTAAAAATAAATAAAATCATTTAAAATGCTATTCTAAATAAATTTTATAGATGACATTTTGCTTGAAAAGATATATTTTTAAAGTTTTTAAGTCTTTGAGACCCCGAATTCAAAATCAATAGTGTCTCTTTGTAAATTATATGTTTTTTACCACCAAAAATTCTTATCAGAAATAAATTCTTGTCAAAAAATAATGTTTTTTTCCATTTATCCATTTATTCGTTCTCTTGTATACCCCATCCGTGGACACCCTGTAGAATTGAAAATTGAGCATTAGGCCTTAAAAGCATACTGTTGTGTTAAACCTTAAGTTTATTTGTTTAATTTATAGAATTGCAAAAAGAAGGGATTGTTGAAATTTAAATAGTTTACTTTAGTTCTTTCTGGTTTCGATAACAAATGGGAAGCTTTTTGTAAACGCCCAAATTAACCATGTAGAACTTCTCATGCATCCTGTAGTAAAATAATTCACCAAACAGTATTCTAATAGACTTTTAGTTAGTATAAAAGGACGACAGAAAACCTTCATTACCAGTATAATTTTGATCTTTGTGCTAATTACGGTAACAAAGGCGTACGCAGGGGGAAGGACAATGGGGGTCCAAAAGGAACCCTAAAAATACCTCTTGTAGACGGATTTTTGCTGGAGGTGGCGCCTACGTAAAGCATTTTTTGTTTTTTTTTGGTTATTGCAAACATGCCCAAGTAAGTAAACAAAAAGTTTACTTACCTGGGGTCCTCTTTTTTGGTAGATACCTTTTTGTATGTTACTCCCCTCCCTCCCCCTTCAAATTATTTACTGCGTATAGCCCTGATTACGGTTTCTTGACCGCGGTATTTTCTAAACATCAGCGGAGCACCGACGCTGCATATCCAAATTTTAACAGTGCAACCATTAAGTTAGCAGTCCGCGCAACCTAGATATTAGTTTAGAAGAGGAAAATTTGCAATATTTATAGTAAGCCGAATTATCCATAAATATAAATACCACCTATTGTACCTAGGTAAATAAGTTTAAATTTTTATTGTGTAATCAATTACCTTTTAATTAATTAAAGTCATTTTAAAAAGTACCCCTGAGGTCACTAAGCCTTAATTTGCTGTTTACCTAAAAACATTGACAACTAAAGATTTGTTGTACTAACGATCGTAATGTTTTAGTGTTGATAAAAGATATAAAACAATAAGTGTTTTTGTATGGGTGTCGCGGCCAAGTTTTAACCGGGTTATTCCGTTTATCTTATTACCTAAGGCTCTTAAACCCAAAATTGTTTGACTGTCAGGTTGTTTTAATCCTTAATTATTTTTTTAAATATACATAATAATTTTAATATTTATATTAAATTGTAGTAGAGTTAGGTCGTATTCGAATACTCAGTATTCTGAATAGTATTCGGATCGATTTGTGTGTTTGGTATTCGGTATTCGGCAGAATACTTTTTTGGTCAGTATTCGGGATTGTGTATTTAAATACTTTTTGACTATTTGAGGAATACATTTTTGACTTTTGTGAGCATACCTGAGTACCGAGTATTTGAATACCGAAGAATACCGAAATGTGGATACGTGGATATTCGAATACCGAAATAGCATTATTGATGGCAAATTTTAGAATGCTGTATATAAAAATCCCAGATGGGGACCACATGTTTTTTGCTCCTAAAAATTTGTGAGTTAAGGAGTGGTACAAAACTGGGTAAGGGTCTTTTTTTATTTTTAAGGAGCGTGGTGAATTAGGTAAGGTCCTTTTTTCTTTTTAGCTCTTTAAAATTTTGAAGCACCAATTTCCGAATCTGGGTATTCATAAATACTGAGTATTCGAATACCCATTTTTAGTATTCGAACAAAGTCTAAATTGTAGTTTAAATAAAAATATAGCTTTTTAGATTTAGATGTGCGACAATTACCTAAGATTGGCAAAACTTTTCGTATATTTTTACACTAATAGTGTACCACCTTTGTAATAGAAGACTTTCTTTATTTTTGTAGACAAAATTGGAATCAATATTACGGACAAAATCAGCATCGCAGTAGAGATTTTAATACCAATGGTCAGAGAGAATCAGCTAATAGAAACAATAGAAACTACAGAGGTAATCAGAACCAAAATGGATATGGGATTAGAGAGCACCCGTATGATAGTCGAAATAGTTACAGTAATCAAAACAATAGAGATGGAACCAACGGAAATTATGGCAGTTCCTCGAACAACCGGAACAAGTATGGTGGACAAAATTCAAATGACCAAAACGAATACAGAGACCAAAATTTCGGTTATGGTGAAAACAACTACGGACAAATGTTTTCTGAAGGTTCAGAATACAATCGAGAATCACAAACTTTATATGGTCGAACTAGACCACAAAGTGGACCCAGAGGATCTCAATTAAGTAATAGTAACAATAGAAATTTATATTTTCCTTATAACTCCTATGACGTTGGTAGTGAACGTACTGCCGATTGTGGCAAAAAAGAATTTGGTGAGCTTGTTTATAACGCTTATTACAATAGGTATATTTTGAACAGGTTACACTGGTCTGCACCAAAAGCCTTCTTTAAATAAAATATGATAAACATGAGCCATTAAAAGTGCACATTTTATATCTGCTTTTAGTTTTTGTAATATCACACAATAATTTGGTATAAAAGCTTTTTTCTTTAATTACTCTTGGATTTTTGTGTGTCGTTCTTGCATAAATACTACTTTATGCTGTACAGGTACCACATGTGGATACAGAATTTATAGAAAGGAAAAGTAACTGACCTGAGATGTTTTTACCAAATCAGAAGTGCCCTTGACTGGACATAAACTACTCTAATTTATCTTTATTTACTACTATCTCAACAATACTATACCTCGTTTTCCTTAGTTTAATAACAATGATCTTGTTTGACATTTATAACTTTCCAAATTGAATGCCTAATCATCATCACCGGAGTTAAGCAGTAAAGTGCGCGCCCTTAACTTAAATGGGTGACCGGGTCGTTGTCGGTTTTGGGCAACGGCACGCGGTGTTCTGCTCGAGGTGAACAAACGGGCCGAGCAGCAACCATTCAGGTTATGGAATAAATGGTGTGTGAATGGGAAGGAGTAGGGGTCAAGGTACAATAAGCCATCAGGCTGCAGTGCACCACCTAGGGGGCGGTCGTCGGTCCTGGGTGGGATGACCCCGAAAGGGCGAAAAAATACATAGACAAACAAACAAAAACCATTATGTTGGTCCTCACTGGTTCCAAAGTTCAAAATAAAAAAAATACCTTTACTTTCTATAAAGCTAGGTCCTATTTTATTTATATTTAAAACTTTCTTTAATTTTGTTTCACGCTAAAATGGATGTTCTACAAAGTGAAACGCTGTACAGTATTTTATTTATATTTGGGTCCTTTAACGCACTATGTTTTTTTTTAAATATAAATTTAAAGCCAAAGATAAATTAGAAAAAAAAATTCTAAGTGTTTTTAAAAGGTCTTTACATAATGCTACCAGAAATTCCTTGGAACAAAATACAACGATCTAACGCAATTTACCTTAGTCGAAAAGTTGACAGCGTGCAAGATACAGTGTGTTAAAAATTTTATATTATTTTAGTAATTTTTTTATTATTTTATTTATTTTAATAATTTTCAGTATAAAAAAGGTTTTTAAAGGGGTAAATCGAAATACGCTAATATTTTTGTCGCAAAATGTGGAGTAGTCCTTCGGTTATGTTCCAAGTAGCATAACTTTTTTCAACCTTAGTATATTAAAATTTTAGGAGAGAATTTTCATTTCCCCATATTTTTGCACACAAAAGGTATTCTTGATTAATATCATTACGAGCACCCGCATTTGCGATAATTCAGATTCAACATTTTATTTCTTACAAAAGTTGTGTGCGTGTGTACATTTCTTTACGCTTCTTATAGGCCACCTGGTAGTGCTCTAAAAGTCTGTAGAAAATGCAGTTTACCTTAGTCGAACGGTTGCTGGTTTGCAAGATACAGGGTGTCAAATTTTTCGTTTATTTTTTTCACTCGGACACCCTGTATCTCGCAAAAAATGAACTTTTCAACTAAGGCAAATTGGATTAAATCGTGGTATTTTGACATAGGAAAATTGTAGTACTGAACTTCCAGAGAAACCCGGTTGGTCTAATTAAAGCGTAAAAATGAATGGGAAGAAAGTTTTTTATGTGAAATAAAACGATTAATCTAAAATATCTTTAAAACGATTGCTTATAGCGATATGTTTTAAGTTAAGTATAAAAATTACCTATCTACTAGAACGATTATATACCGAGGCAATAAAAAGTAATGACACTTTGAAGAAAAGCAATGGACTGCAGGTGGCTCTCTCTATATTTAACAGCAAAAATATGATAATATTTGCATTCCTTACTTAAAAACCTTCTTATACCAAATTACAAAAAAAAAAATCAATTACACAATTACTTTCCTAATTAATCCCTTTATACCGTAAAAAACCCTTTATTTTTACCAGATGGTATATTTTTTTACTTAGTTTACATTTAAAACTATAATAACTGGTATTCGTTTTTTGTCTCACCTTTAAAATTAATAATTTTGCAATTGCTTCGTTGTTGTACCAGAGCGGCAATATAGGACCAAAATCTGCATTTTTTGACATATAAATGACAACTTTAAATATCAATGTGACAGCTGGGCGCTATTTTGGGGAAAAATTAAATTACTGGGAGTTGTAATACATTATTTTAAATATCCTGAAAAATATAAAGTAAACACCTTCACATTTTACATAATGGCTGTCAGTTAGGTCCTTAATGTGGTATTTTTTTAAGCGCTTAAAACTTTTTATTATTATAGGGTTTTAGGAAAATATCCTATTAAATATGCCTAACTTCATAAGTTATGGAAACATGGTCATTCAAATCAGGTAAATACTAAGGTACTGCTATTTTGTATCGGTATAGTAGGCTTTATATTCCAGGGTTATAAAGTACTTGCCAGAAAATTTAAAATTATGTGACACAAAACCTCCCATTCCGTTAAAAAAATTCATAATGGTGCACACCTGTCACCTTGACATTTAGAGCTGTCATTGACATGTCAAAAAATGCTGACCCTGGTCTTATATTATCGTTCCAAGTATCTTGAGAATATACCGAACGGTTCAGAAATCAGAAGGGGGACGGACGAACTATAGAACGTTATTGTGAAATTAAAAACAATTACACGTCAGATATAAAGGCTAAAAACCCTTTTTTGTTTAGTTTCTTTTCTAACATTTATAATAAGTGCATGTATTAGCAGCTACATTAAAAAGTTTGATGGGATTATCTGTAAAATTCCCAAACATAAGGGGTTTTTATTAAAGATTTCTAATTGAGCTAATGACATTTAAAATATATATTAAATTATTATTAACAAAAATATTTATTGATTTTAGGTTTCAACAATGAAAGGAGGTTGGGAATTACTGGTGGACAAAGATCAAAAAGAAATAATTATTATAATAAAAATGATAAAGATGATAATGAGGTAACAAAATCTTTACAAAAAATTGGCGTAATCCTTAATATTCTTATTTTTTTAGTGTATTAGTCAATGCGTATTTGAAAAACTTCAACTGGTAAGTACTTCTAAAAATGTATTATTAGAAGTAGTAAAGTGTGTATACAGACTGCCCACGGATCAGGTTTACAAGAGGATAAATGGATCAAATATTTAATATTTTTTCCCTGATAAATTTTTTTTTTTGATGGTAAAAAAATATAATGTGCAAAGAGAAAAAATATATTGATTTTGTGTACAGCGTTCGTAAAAATTAATAAACATGATTTTTCTTCTAGAGTAAACTACCTTAATTTTTCAATGTTAGCAAAATTATGTTTCTTTTTTTTTATCTTTGGACAATTCACGAAGGCTGAAAGCCTAAATACTAACGTACCGTGGGTGTCTTAAGCAGGGTGAGTGGAAGTTTGTTAACACGGACTTAAAAACTTGAAGATTTGGGGGGAAGGAAAGACCTCCGCTGGCAGTAGTTTCCACAGTCTGGAAACTCTAGGGATAAAAGAACGAACGAAATGGGAAGTTCGGAGCCTGTCCAATTGAACTGTATAGGGATGCATACGCGCGGCACCACGAGTTTCTCTGTTGGGAGCTGTAAGAGGAGGGACTATACTGGATAATTCGTCGGAGCAGAAGCCGTAAAAGTATTTATAGAAGAGCGATAGATCTCCCACAGCTCGACGATGGGCAAGAAAAGGAAGTCTTTGAGTAAGTAAAGGATCATTAATAAGACGAACAGCCCTTCTTTAAATGGCATCAAGAATGCTGAGGATTGTAGGGGATGCCATTTCCCAGACATGAGAACAATATTCCAGAGAGGGTCGATTCTCAAAATTCTCCGCCTATAGTAAAGAATATATTTGTTTTAAAAAGTTTTTGAGGTTATACTTACTTTCGGATAGTTTATAAATAATAACTTTGCGATTAAAGAATGGCAGATTTGTTTAAAAAACAGCAAGTATCTAAAAAAATTAATAAAGCTGTAAAAGTATGTCTAATGCTAAAAAACGGAAAATTGAAAATAATAAAGAATCGATATAGGGTAAAGTTTCTGATGAAAATGGGATAATTTCGTCAAAAATTTTACCAAAAAATTAATTAATCATTTTTTCTTCTCAGTTTATAAAAAAAGAGTTAAAACCGTAGAAAGTACCTAATTTTAAAAATTGTTTATAATAATGAATAACACTCGTTTGTGTTCTTTGTAAGAAAAACATTTGTTAAATACCCGATTATTGATTCTTAGTTTTGGTAAGAATCGTAAGGAAAATTCAAAGAAAATTTTAATAAACGTTCGTCACAACGTCCGTCAGGATAGGACTTTACATGTTGAATATGCCAATTTTAAAAGTTTATATTTCGAAATTTAGTGCGGCAAGGCCTATTTAAAAAACCAAAATTCTATGTATGGAGGACACTGATAGGTATTTGTATTCGAAGTTTAAAAAAATAGTAAAGAAAATTATTTTTTCAAGAATCGCTTTTAAAAGAAAGAAATTAATAAACAATTTATAAGAATATTGCAAAAGCAGAAAAGCTGTTCATAATATTTAATAATTGTTTTTGAAATATTTATTATATATCTTTTTATTAGGGAGAAAAATAAAAAATAATTTGATTAAATTTATATTCCCAAAAAACAAAATAAGCTAGAAAAAAAATTTCATGGTAAATCTTTTTTTTACAAGAAAATATTGTTTAATAAGAATGACTTTTTTCTTAAAAAATTAAATTTTATTCTATTTATCCTCTTTTAAACCCGATCCGTGGACAGTCTGTAGAAACTGGTATGACTTAAACAACAAAAACGGGTTGTTTGTATAGCCAGATAAATTATCTAATTCATGTTTTTCTAACTTTTCCAAATGTTTATTTAAAGTTGGCAGTATATATAATCTAATTTAATAGTATATGGTTTTAAACACATTAAAAATTGCAAGTAATTATTTTTTCTATTCTGTTTTAGCTAGACGATGAAAGAACACCATCCGAATCTATATTAATTAAATGGCTTCAAGAACATATCATAGGTAATGACATGGACAGAATTAAAGCATTAAGAGATGCTAGAAGATGTTTTGCCAGATTAACAACAACCGGTACGTTATACAATATTAGATAATATAGTACAAGTAATTAAATGTTTTAAAAAAGAAAAATAAACAATGTCTGGGCAATAAAAGAAATCTTAGTAAATTAAATTTCAAAGAAAAAGATGATTTTTATTATTACTTAAAGTACATTTTTGTCGCCTTTTATTGCTAGGTTTTATAAAGGTATAAAGCGTAAGAACTACTCATTTATTGTTTAAGATGCAAAACTAAAAATATAATTAAAAAAAATCAAACCAAGTTCAAAAAGACAAATAAAACTCATTAAAAATTTACAAATGAACTTATGTAATAACATCCACTAAACTACCTAACGTCAATAACTAGACACACAAAAGATTTTTATACTTTAATACTATATGCGACTTCATTTATTTTTTTATCCATTATTTTAAAATTTTTACTAGGTTTTAGTTTTATTAGTCTTTTTGAAGTTGGTTTGATTAAAATAAATATTTATTTTATTTATTTTTTCATTATCAACATTTAATTGGTGACCATCCAATAAAAACCTTTTTCCCTAATGTGAACTCTTTGCACAAAAGCCAATGCTACACCCCTAATAGGTATTAGTTGGATATAAACAGAAACACCTGACCCACAAAAATAAAATACACGCAATTCCAAAAAATAATAAAATATGAATGATAAGCTAAATGTAGACATCGGCATAACAAATGCAAATATATTTGACATTACATTTATGGTAGGGGAGGTAGCGCTATGTTTTTCTTACTAATTTTATACCGAATATATTTTATTTTAGCAGTAAAATGCTATTAGATAGTCAGCAAAATTGGCGTTAGTTGCCGCTCCTGCGGTGGAGTCAACGGTGGCAGCATATAAAAGTCGTTAAAAAAAAGGTACATAAAGTAATTGTATACCTTGTCAAGATTTGTGAGACACCTTTTTAATGAGGTTTTCATCAAAAGAACGGCTTTAAATTATATTATATGGTAAAAATGATATAATATATCTATTTCTAAACCCAAAAAGTAATAAAGGTATTTTTAAAATTCTTGACTTTGACAAATAAGCACTTGTGACCTGTGGCAGCGAGCTGAAACTATTCTTATAGTATAATACAGTTTTTAATTAATTGCATTAGAACCACAGGAAATAAACCCAGCAACCCCTATATCACCGAATTCCTCGTGACAATCTCTATTCATTGATATAAAAATATACGGGATATTCCATTCAAAAAATACGTGACTGATGCCGTGACTCTTTTGTTTTTGTTGCAAATGTTTTTCTGATTAGAATATTGAATTCTACGCTAATAAGTTCACAAAGTGGCTACAGTCGTTTTTTAAAAAAGTTTTAAATAAGGCCCTGTTCACTTTAAAATTATGGCTACCGTGTCTTATTTACCCGTAAACTGTCACTTTACATACATAAGATTTTTTTTAAATTTCGTTAAATCGTTTAATTATCCACTACTCTACAATACACGAAAATAGGCCATAAACAGGTTTTAGAAAAATACGAATTTTGGCGCAACATATTTATGGCGCTGGCTGACGGTCTATCCCCCATTAAAAGTCTAGCTGACGGTTTTTTTTATTATTTTGGCAATATAGATAATCAACCGTATAAATTTCATGATGTATAAAATAAGTTTGTAATTTTTTTTATATCTTTAGATACGTGACTGACGTATGATCCACCATCTTCAATACAGCTGACTATTATTTTTTAGTTTAAAATCATCTAAAGAACTGTATCAAAAATTTTGACACGGTATAAAATTACTTTTTGTAATGTTTTTTTCCGGCTTTTAGATGCTGCCATCGTTAAATCCACCGCTACTTGGGCAGTTGATGCTTGCTGCTGTTAAATATAAGAAAACAACTGTACCCTATGAAATTTTAAGCCTGTATAAAATGACTTCTTAAATCTAGCGCTAACTCCCCTACTATTACCTTAAAACATCCAGCATATGTAGCATACATATATTAGTATAGAAGGTAGCAACGTTTTCGAAAGAGAATTCTAGGTCAGCTGATTTTGATATGTTGTTTTCCTTCCTCTCTTGAATAGACCCGCAGCTGTCTGGAGAGCGGTAGTGGTTGCGTTAATTTTTTTACTTCTACCTGTACAGGTTATATTCCAAGGTTTTGTAAACATTATAAAAACCCAATTTTTAATTTCTTGTCTTTAGATAGGTCAACCAAACATTTTTTTTAAATGCCAGACACTTTTATCATTGCTAATTATACAGTCGTTCCCCTTCTAACTTCTAAACCGTTCGAAATGTTTTGATTTTTTTAATTTGTTTTTGGCTCTGGTCCCTTCTGATTCAAATCGCCAGCTCTCCTCCTTCCGGACTATGCTTTTCAGGGCTTTGTGGGTGGAAAATTTGGCTAGTCAAGCTCGTATCGCCTAGAAATTCCAAAACATGCAGAATAATCAAATCTTGATGGCAATGCATAAATTGACAGCTATTAAACCAAGAACTGCTACTGGTATTACGTATAACCCATAACTGTCAAAACCGATGCTTTAAGCAGAGGGCGCCATCGTCCACGGCCGTTACGAATACATGTGCATACACAAAAACATAAGCTTATCTGAATCTTTACTTACAGCGCTTAGCTTCAGAAGAAAGATGCCGTCAATTTAGCGTGAATCGTTACTCAATACCCGAAGGTAAAAACGCCCGTACAGCGTCTCTAACCGCCACACCAGGAAAAACTAGTAGTTTTCTACGCGACATCCGCACTGTTCGGAGGTCGAACAAAGAGTTTAATGAAACTTGGAACGATAATATATGACCAAGGTCTACATTTTTTGGCATATCAGTGACAGCTCTAAATTTCATGATGACAGCTTTAAATGTTAAGGTCACAGCTGGGCGCCAACCGCTACCACCAGCAGACAGCCAAAGATCTACTCGAAATAGCAGGAAGAACAACATATCAAAAAATCAGCCAACCTAAAATTCTTGTTTTTCCGACTTTGCTACCTCCCGGACTATATCTACTAGAGGCAGTTTTGACTGAAAAATAGGTCTTTTGCGATCCTGACTGGTTTTTCTTACGGGACCACCGCGAAAGTGTACTTTTTCAAATAAAAATCATTGAAGATCGCTCCACAATTTACGGAGTAATCGGTGTATATACATAAAAAAAAAACATGGGTGTTAAACAAATAACCTCCTCCTTTTTTTGAAGTCGGTTAAAAGTAGCAACACAGATTGATTTAGGGAGAGATAAATAGGGTTCGGTCTTGATTTTGACCCTTTTCGATCGCGAATAACTTTAAAACAAATGAATTCATCAAAATGCGTTTTTTGCAGAAAGTTTTAAATTTTTTAAAAATTTTTATATTAAATGCTTGCTATTTAGTTGTGACATTTCGTAAACAGAAAAACAAAATGACCGTCTTCTCGATATAAGGCAACTTTGATATTTTAAATGAAACACTATCATAAAACTTAATATTTACCCTATAAAAAGATGAAACATAAGTAAACATGGTTACTTTAAAAAATAATTGATTTATTGGCCTCTAAAACATTGACTTCATAGCATGTAAGAGTATTTTTGACAATAAAAAATTGCTACATACAAGGTTACAGAAAAAAATACGACAATAATGCAATACGTTATTTATAGTAGGGAAGCACAAGAGGGGATTTCGAGATTTACTACAGCGCGGCACATTATTTGCCTCCCCCTGGCCTAGTGGACAGAGCTTTGATCTTCGAAGCCAGAGGTCGGCGGTTCGATTCCCAGCGGGGAGACATATTTAGGTAGTAGTTATTTAAAAATAACGACCGTGGTGGCACTACCGCGTTGTCTAAAAGATGCTGTGAAATGCAACTGCATGTTTCAGTGCTTGGACAACGTTGACGGAACAGGGGGAACGATGGGTTAAACATCTAATAACCCGACACCCACGGTACTCTGGTATTTAGGCATAGACCTTCGTGGGATGTCAAAAAGATAAAAAAAAAAATACCAGAGGATACCTTGTATCCGGTTAAGTACCTCCACCAAATATAAGCTCCGTATACAGGGTCGATCATAAATAACAAAGATCTATCCATCAGAAATTGTCGAGCGCGTCAGATTAAGATAGGGTGAGTTAATTACATGCTAAACAGTGTATATTCCACTAATCTGGCAATCTAAGAGTGACGTAAAGGAAACAGAGGGCTACCAAAAAAGTGGTCAGAATTACATTTTTGAGCGTGGCTATTTTTTATTTTAAAGAAAATAATTTAGGGATCATGAAAAACATATAATCCTATACAACACGAACGATTTCCACAAGCCCAAATAATAATAGTATCTTTTTAACATATTTAAAAGTCTATAGCCACTTCTTTGCAACCCAATAGGTCTCTGTGATGCTCAAGTAAATCCCCACTTAGCATCGTGGGCTCTTCAACTGTTACAAAATAATAGTTGCAGATATCTTTTTAATAAACTTTTGTTAATATTGTGAATATTCTAAAGCTTCGTTGCCGTATTTTTTTCTGTAACTTGTATGTAGCAATATTTATTATTAAATAATTATTTTAATTGCGATGCATTAAATTTTTTAAGATTAATAATTCTATTAATTTTAATAATAGCCATGGCTTAATACATTTTTTAAAGTAAAAAAATATATATTTTAAGATGGTAAAACAATGTACTTACATGGTGTTTCATTTAAAATAACGTGTTACAGTTTTTATACAGATTTTATACAAATGTTTTTATATTTGCGGGCAAATGTATGTATTTCTGGACAAGGCTTTACAATCAGAGAGCAAGTATATGCAAGAAAAACTTCTAAAAAATTATTTGCAGTCAAAATGGGTCAATATATAGTCGAACATATTTGAGAAAATGGTAAGAAACAATGAAAAAATTATATGTTAATAAACCTAAGTTTAGACCATATTTTAAACCATAACCACAACATAAAAATAAAAGTGACACTTTTAATATTATTTATTTAGGCATGACGGAGTACTAAATTTACACTTAGCGCGAACCTTATTCTATCCTCAAAAAATATGTATTTTTAATTAAAATAAACCAAATTTGCGTCTTCTATCTATGGTATTTAAAAATGTAATAAAAGTAAAATAATATTTTACAAAAATAAAAAAGGAAAAATCTTCTTACTCCTTGAAATTTCCTGGTACTGCTCAGATGCGACTCTGTCGAACAGTGTCCGATCTGGAAATGCAGAATTTTAACTGGCGAAAGTTATTTTTTTAGATCTAATTGATATCACCAAGCGCAGACCGGTTTCGCACTATTTATTGAACCTACTGGTTCTTATCAGTACCATAGATAATTGTCATTTTCAGTTAGAAGATAAAACAACAACTTTGCATTTGTCAATTAATAGTTTTTGTTAACGGTTTTCATGTACCATCTTATAAACGGAATCGTCAAACGGCAATCGGTAACGGAAACGTCAATCTATAAATTTAGCTAAAAACGAAAATGTCGGCGGCAGTGTAAAAAAACTAAGCAAACCTAGGTCCATAAACCAATACTAAACGCAAGTATTCTTAAGAAGCAGTCAAAATCGTTCTACAACGTTATATTTACACATATACCATATAGGTACATTTTTTCCTGGGAGGACCTGTCAAAAACTGAGGTGGGGGGCGGTCCCCAATGACCCCTCCCCGTAGTTACGCCGATGAATTTATTCCAGCTTTGCCAGTTTTGTAATAAATTTGAGACTTTTGATATTTAGAAAAAAATACAGGTGCCTTCATAAGACCTTATTGGGTAAATGATCATAACAAAAAAAAAACACCATTTATTCAAAACTTTTAGGTTTCTTGAGGCTGGGTTAATTTGACCCCACGCGCCTCCTCATATTACAGTTTCAAGCAATATGTATATCGAGTTGCGGGAAGTGTAGGGAGTCGGAACAAATGTTTTCCCCGATAAAAAGACAATAAGGCACAATAAGGCAAGGCGCACATTGAAATGGCAAGCAGGTGATGTGGCAGCGAAGTGGTGAGCTAACGGTGGATAAAGTTTTTAAAGCCCTCAAAAATTAATCATTTTGGAGAAAAGTGGTGCCCAACTGACTCCATACACTTTCCAAACACCATTCCACCGCCACTCTAATTTAATACGCGCTTTTTTATTTATTTACGCAGGTTTTAAAGCTTTTAACATTTACTTGCCACCTGGTCGCCACGTCACTTGCCTACTATATCAGTTCGCGCCTTGCCTAAAACATCAAATTTTTTGTAAAGTATAAACAGCCAATGTGCAAACATCATACGAAAAAATTTGTTTGCAATGCTTAGCTTCAAGACAGCAAAAGGAACAGATTCAGAATAAACTTCTACTTTATTTGGTATTGTATTTATTAAAAGTAGATATAATTTCTTTAAAAAATTACGTTTTTTCTTAGTTTCAGATTTTTCTAGGCTAAATGTGAACATTCTATTGGAAGTGAATAAAATGTAAAAGATTATACATTTTTTTAATTTCAATAATAAGATTCTAACTACGATAGCCATATTTGCGCTCATATAATTTATTTTAATTACTTTATGTAATCTTAGGAAATTATGAAGTGCTTTCATGAATAATAAATATAGTTTTTTGCCTTTCTCGCATAGCCGTTCCATAATAACCTTTTAAAAAATATTGACAGTGACTTTATTTAAATATTTAAATGTTTTAATACGAGTCTTTTTTCTAGGTAACTTTTTATTTAATTATTCATACAATAAAAAAATGGTTTTAACTAAAAATATAATTTAGCAGCTAAAAAAAACAAAGTAAAATTTATTTTTGGATATTTACGGCATCTAGTCCACTTTAACAGGGGCGCAACTGGGATTTTCAAATTATATTGTCTAAAAACTAAGACATGGGACTCACACCAAATTAATATCAGATGCTATTGATGTTAATGAATGAATAGGTTGTGCTACTGACGCGTTAGTATTTATTTTATTTAGGGTTACTATTAAAATGTAATAAAATAAACATTTCAAAACATGATCCGCTGCAATATACCGTAAATATGGAAAAGATTTTTTTCCATAAAATAATAATTGGTCGAACATATAGTTGGATTGGATGCAGATATCCAATATTTCAGATTTTATGTGGCACATCCGGTTTAATCGGAAGTGCTCTTACCTTTGCCATTTTAAATAAAACAGCCTATATATTTTATTAAAAATCAATTTTATAGACGTTTCCAAGAATACATATACCTCAAGTTAGTTCGTTTTTAAAAAATGGAGTTTCAAGATATCCTGTTAACCGGCATTTTTGTCGATATGTTCAAAAACATATGCTGATAGAACAGGGTTAATGCAAGTTTTCAATTAACCCTTAGGTGTTACCGAAAGTGCCCCAGAAATTGACTTTTGGCAGTGATGACCTTCAGTAATTAAAATGGGAACCACTATCCTAAGTTTAAATTTAAACATTTTACCCATATGTTTACGTTGATGGAATTAAGGGGTTCATTAAATATGTGCAAAAATCGCATTAGCTTTTTTCTACAATCATTTGTTGTTTAAAAAATCGATGAAAATGGCGGTAAATATGACATTTTCGAACGCCATTTTCTCAAAAACGAATTAAGATAGAAATAACATGTGGTACATGTATCAACATGGAATTGCATGTAAAGTTGATATTATAAACATGTGTAGGGTGTTCCATTCAAAATAGCAAAGTTGATAGAACTTCTGGTTAAACCGGATTAAATTTTAAAATTGCCTAACGGGCACTAGGTATAATGTAAAAAAGTATATACTGTAAATGCATCATTTATTAAACTTTTCAAAAGTTTTTAAAAATTTGTGATTTGCAGATAAATGTTATAATACTAGACCAATACTTTGGAAAATGTGTTTATATTTTTTTAATATACTTAGCTACCTACATATTTATGAAATAGGAATTTTAAATTATACGTTTTAGTCGACTAGGGCCTAATTTTACATATTGCGCTTTTTACTTTTACAGAAATTGATGATGGTTGTGAATTCTCGAAGGAGTTAGCAAACTGTTTGGAGTTGGAATTAGAATAAGATTTTTTTAATAGTTATAACCGTATATTATTTTTCTATATTATATAATTATATAAACTCAATGAAAAAATTACCCCATTAAAAGGCGTTTTTAAAGTAATGTTTTGTTTTTGTTTTACTAATGGGTCTGGTAAGTCTTAAAAGTAAGGTTATTTTTTAGGTTAGATTAATTAATAAATTATACGCGAAAACCCTTGCAAAATTAAGTTATTATGATAATATAACCTTAAGTACATGGTGGGCCAAATTTGATGCTTTCTATAGTAAACCTATATTTCTGTATGTTTTACAAAAAACTGACCCCCATTTTCAAAGCTCAAATTTTAGATCAAACTTATTAGTGAAAACCGCAAACTGCTATCTTGCGTCGTTTACTCGCTCCAGCGTGATTCCTTGATTACTTTTTAATTTTTAACGATTTTTTAATTATGTAAAATCACAAAAAAATATAGGCGGGGCCTGGTCCGGTTGGTCGTTGCGCAGTTTTGTTCCTGCGGTGGTGCTATTTTTATGGTTTTGAGAATTGATATCCATGTTTTATTGATCTTCATTGATTCTTCTGTTTTGTTGAAGTTGTTGGTATGTTTGTGTATCTCTATGGCTTCCCTGTACAGTCTGGCATGGTAGGATGAGGTATTAGCAAGAAGAAGTATTTTTAAATTTTATGTGGTGCTCTGTGCCTAAAAAGTGTGCTCGGCTACCGCTGATTTGCCAGTCTGTCCCAGGCGGCAGTTAGCTTTATGTTCTTTAATTCTTGTGTTGATTGATCTCTTGGTCATTACCATATACACACAGCCACATGTACGAGGTATCTGATAAACTCCTGGGCACGCCAGGGGTCCCTTTTGTCATTGTGAGATCCTAAACACTCTTTAACTATTCTTGTAGGTATATAGTTTTAATTTTGACCTTTTCTAGTAAGCGACCTGTTCTGTCCGTTAACCTCGGACTGTGTGGTAAGCTGTGTTAATATCGAGTTTCCAGGTTCGCAAATTATTTTTGCCGGTTCTGTAAGCGTTTGGATAATACCGAACTTTTGGCAAGGATGGTGGTTAGATTCTCTGTGTAAATATGTGTAAGTATGAGTTGGTTTTCTGTAGACTGTGTGCCCGAGTCGCTTGCCACTTCTTGTAAGTAAAAGAACTAAATAGGCTATTTTGTAATTTTCTTCAATTTCTATTGTGACTTGGATATTTGAATGTATATTGTTTATGTGGTTCAAGAATTCTTAAAGATTTTCAGATTCGTGGTTCCAACGTTAACAGTTGTTTTTCTTGTTTCCGAAAATGTTAAAAATATGACTCAGGGTGTTTTAGTAATAACTGATTAAATTGCTTGCGGGTTTTTAATTATATTTTGCCACCCACTTTTAACTATAACCAAAAAGGATAAAAGAAAGTTCTATATAAAAGTTTCATACTCTTTTATCCAGTATCTTTTGAGCAAAAAGAAAAACAATAAAATGTCAAGAAAAATTAAGAGGTAAACTTTTTTTAAATGGAACGGAACGTACATTATGTAACGATTAAAAAAGGCTTTTAAAAGCTTAACAAAAATATCACATTTATTATATCTATCCTTATTAGTTTTCGTAATATGACCACTTAAATCTGAAAAATAGTGCATAATTTCCATTATACCTAACTACAGCAATAAAGTGAGACTCTAGATGTAATGAAAATTTTACCAAGATTTAAAAGGCCATATTTGCGAAACTATTAAAGACAGATAGGTATATCAAATGTAATATTTTTCTAAAGCTTTTTAAAAGATTTTTTAGGGGTGACATAATATACAGTAATATCCCATTTCAGAAGTTCACCTATTTAACTTCTTTGAGTTTTTAATGTTCATTTGTTTGTTTTATGCATCTGTGAAAATAGATAAAAAAGTATAAAACTTTTATAAAGAAATTATCAGTTTGTTGACCTGCAAGTAATCCTCATTATTATATCACGTGACTGATGCCATTTAAAACATTAATAAACATCTGGAATAAAGTAAGTCACATAACTTTCAGAAGAATGGTAATTACAGTTTGTTGACCTGCAAGTAATCCTCATTATTATATCACGTGACTGATGCCATTTAAAACATTAATAAACATCTGGAATAAAGTAAGTCACATAACTTTCAGAAGAATGGTAATTATCACTTTGTTCTGGTTGTTTCAAAAGAATAGGCTGGTAATATAATAGCCACCATCTCTGCAAGAAATACCGAAACCTTTGCAATAGATCTGTAATCGATTTTCAACGAATGTGTAGTTTGGGTTTTTCTCACAAGAGTGCTCTAGTAATACATGCTTATATTTTTAAATTGTATATTTCCAAATACTAGTAACTTAACGTACTCCAACAAAAAAATCCGTATAACATTTTTTTACCTTATACAAGGTGTGCATTTTAAGTTCAGGGATCTCAAAAACCGTTGCAACTACAAAAATGGTTATATGAAAAAAATGTAGTAAAGCTTTGTTTAAGTTACCTGCAATGGAGTATTTAAAGTTTGTCAAGACTACTTTATACAGTTTTAAATAAACTGGTCATATTTTTGTTCAAAAAATTCTTAAACTACCAAATAATTAATTTTTACCACCTGAGCTGGTTATTAAAGAAATTACGTGGAGTTATTTTAAACTAGGGTTTTTTGCCAAGTTTTGGATTTTTTAAATTAGGTTATCCCAACTAACATTTTTGCTTTATTGTTTTGAATTAAGTAGCCCTGAAATTATATTACCATTATGTTATTTTCTAATATTATTATTATTATCAAGATTGTTTATCCACAAACTCAAAATACAACTTTATTATTTAGTTCGATGGTCTTCTTTGTTGGGTACACGCCAAAAGCCATCAATCTAGAAAGAATGGGACCGCTTCGGTCCTGGTCTCAGGGTATAGCAAGCTGACGCTGTTTATCCCCATTGACACTATGAACTGGTCGCCCAAAATAAAATTAATAAAAACCCAAAAAATTTGCCATTAGAACAAAATTATTTAATTTTTTTACTGTAATCAAAAAATAAAGAAAATGTTTTTTTCTTAATTGTTTCATTTGACAAAAAGCACTATCTTTAAAATTAATTTATTTAATCAATAATAAATAAAATCTATATATTTAAAACGCGAAGCAATAATTTTTAAAAACATCGTCAAATACTTTTGGCAGTGCAAACTGTACTAATTTACATGATTTTTTTAAAATGATCCACTAGTTACTAAGATCTTTTAACACTATCTTTCTATAGTTTAAATGCCTCGATTTTCTAGGACAGAACATTATTCTTATGGCAAATTTAGAAAAAAGAGTGTCTTTGTCCTCTTAATTCTGCAATTATTGGCTTTAACAGTTCCCCTTTAATTTTCCCCATAAACCAAAAAAAAAAAATCTAATTAAAAATCGATATTTTAGTCACAAGCCTGCATTGTTATTAAAATAAAATTTAATTTGAAATTAAACAAAACAAGATTTAAGTTAAAAATGTTTGAAATTTTTAGCTTTAAGGACTTTCCCAAGGAGTGGTGCGACCATTAAAGTATTTAGAGGCGTCGAGTTATAATTTTATTCTCCTCCTATTGTGGATAATATCTTTGTTTTGAAAGGTTTTTGAGGCTATATTTACTTTCAGATAATGTAAAAATAATGAATTTGTGATTAAAGAATGGCAGATTTGTTCGAAAAGGACCAAGTAATAAAATGATTAAAGCTGTAGCAGTAGAGTAGGTATGTCTAATGTCTAAAAACCGAAAATTAAAAATATTAAAAAATCTACAAGTGGTGAAGTTCCTGTTGAAATTGGAATATCTTATTATATCATTATACAGTGCATTTCAATTAGAACGAGCCACCCCCATAATTTGGTTATTTGTACACTTATAAAAAATCCTGAAACACGTCAATGTTTATTATTGGATGAGACACATTTTTGTGTGAAAATTTACCCATTCAAGGTTATCCCCTTCCCCACCAACACAAACGTCACAAAGTTTAAATGGGAAAGGGAGTTAGGTGGTACATCATTTTAAAGCTCCTGACGAGTACTTTATAACCCTAGAATATAAAGTCAATATCGTCACCTACTACAAAATGGCGGTACTTTAAAAATTACCCCAAAACCTGATTGGGATGGCCATATTTTTAAAACTAATAAAGTAAGATGTACTTAATGTGATATTTTCTTAAAGCTCTTTTAAAGATCTTTTTATTGATAATATAATATACAAGGTGATTTATTAAAAAATATACACTTTTTATCCTACCCTGTATATTATCACTAGTATTACCATTAAAAGATTTTTAAAGAGCATTAAGAAAATACCATATTAGGTAAATCTAACTTAATTAGTTTTAGAAATACAGCCATCCCAATCAGGTATTTGGGTAATATTTAAAGTACCGCCATTTTGTAGTAGGTAAAGATATTGACTTGATGTTCTAGGATTATAAAGTACTCGTCAGGAGCTTTAAAATAATGTACCAATTGACCTCCTTTCCATTTAAACTTTTTGACGTTTGTGTTGGTATTGGTAGGGGATGACTGTGAATAAGTAAATTTTGACACAAAAATCTGTCTCCCTAAAAATAAAAATTGACGTATTTCAGGATTTTTTATAAGTGTACAAATAACCAAATTATGGGGGTAGCTCGTTTTAATTCGAATGAATTGTATAATATATTGTAAATAATTAAAGTAATATAATATTTTGAGTTTAAGCTTTTTATTTACAGCAACTTTTTTCGGATATATTTTTTAGATGTATACAAGGTATTTCAAAAAATTTGAAGTTAATTCTGACATCGAAAATTAGTTTAAAAGGATATTTGAAAGTCAAATTATTTTTCAAATATGCATGAGTATTTATAAAAAAACTCTTCTGATTTGATAATGGGTAAAATTTAAGTTTGCTCATAGTGCATACTTATTTCGAAAGTGTTAAGAAAACTTAAGAACTGTCAAAACAGTGGAAAATTACGGAAATGCTCGTTATAGCAGAATTATTTTTTTTTTTTAAATAAACAGGTTTGCATATCTAAACGCAATTTTCAAATAATTTTCTTTATATTAAAATGTATGATATTTTAAAAAATATTAGTACTTCCCTTTTGAGCAAAATTTACATGTTTTTAAGAAACCTCGTGTACGAGTACCACTTTTCTAAGAAAAACGTTTGTTACATCCTCGATTTATTGATCCTCAGTTTTTGGTAAAACTGGTAAGAAAAGTTGAGAATAATATTTAACAAAACGTTCCTCAGAACGTTCGTTAAGATAGGACTTACATGTTAAATATGCAAATTTTTAAAGTTTTTATCTTGAAATTTAGTGCTGAGAGGCCTATTAAAAAAAAACATATACAGAGGACATTTATAAGTTTGTGTACTCGAAATTTAAATGAAAAACGTAAGAAAAGTGTGTTTTTTTAAGAAACGTCCTTAAGTTAGGAATATTCTAAAAATATTTTAACATTTCTATAATAAGTGACATAACGATTTGGTGTATTTATTATTGTTAATAATAATTCCAAACTAAAGCTAATATAAGTTAATTTTTTATTTAAATTTTTTATTCAATTTTATCTTAAAACGTCGACTTAAAATTGTATTTTTTAAAGTTTTTTTGGGGTTTTTCTTTAGTTGATTTTGAGACGATCAGCCAGTTTATAGGGGCCAATACTGCCGAAAAATACCGTATATAAATAGACTTAAAATATACACATACGGTGTTTTTCCGTTGGACGGCAGGATATGGCTGAATAGAGTTAGCTCGCTATACACCGGTCAACTTTTAGTGTGTAGCCAAAAAAAGACCATTAAATAATTAAATCCGCCTAACCAATATGGAGCAAATCTTCAATTTTATAGTTCTGGTTCGTATAAAGTGCGTTACAATAAAACCGCAAGGTTCTTTACTTTCTGGTGACCATTGAGTTCCTATTATAACGAAATGTTTATAAAATTTTAGTAAATTACCAAATTAAACAGTAAAAATTTTAAGAAAATGCTTTTAAGTAAAATTATTACGAATATTTCTAAAACCTGCTTAATACAGGGTGTTAGACTATGTTGATCTATTTTAATCGCTAATAACCTTAGAAGAAATAAAGATATCAAAATGCGGTTTTTGCCAAAAGCTTTAGATTTTGTAAAAGTGTTTTTATTATTTCTTCGTCCTTTGGTTGCAATATTTCCTTAACACAAAAACAAAATGGCGGATTTTCCGATACAAGACAACTTTGTTATTTTAAATGGGACACCATGTATATTTTTTATCGTCTTGAAATTTAATCTTTCCTCTTTAAAAAATTGTTTCATAAAGTATGGTTATTTTTAAAAATTATGGAAATATTATTAATTCAAAAATTAACTGCATGTAAATTAAAAGTATTATTTGACAATAAACATTTGTTACATATAAGATAATAGACAAAAAATGCGGCAACAAAGCTATACGCCATTTACAAAATCATATTTGCAGTAAGATTAGGATACTTTTTTAAAAGCTTTTGGCAATATTGCTAAAAACATGTACCTTCGCCATTTTTTTGTAACCTTGTATGTAGCAAATTTTCATTGCCAAATAATAATAATCCCAATTGCCAAGCAGTTAATGTTTTAGACATCAATAGTTCCACAATTTTCAAAAAAGACCATAGCCTTTGTTATATAGCAAAATGTCACAACCAAAAGACAAGGATTATTAAAACAACTTTTAAAAAATTTAATGCTCTCTGCGAAAACCGCCTTTTGATATCTTTATTTGTTTTAAAGTTATTCGCGATCAAAATGGGTCAAAATATATTCGGGCACCCTGTATAAAACACATGCACTAGTTTATCTTACGTAAAATTATTAGTTATTAAGAATTTATTTTTGCTGACTCCTAAAGTAAAGGTTATAGTTTTGTAGCATATGATTAAACTAGACCAGTCAGATAAGTTTTCAAGAAAACATTGGTTTTGGTAAAAAATAAGTAATTAAACAATTATATAAAAGAGCTGTTAGTTTTGTACAATATAAATTTACCAAAAATCAACATATCAAAAAAAACTTATTTTAAAATAATACCAACTATTAAACTTTTATTATGTGTATTTTGTAGTAAAGTTGTCTGGTTATATATAAAGTAAAACACTTAAAGTATATTTTTGGAACATATCCAGAAAGCCTTGGGGTGTTTTTACATTGTCCTTTCATTTGGCTTGATCTTATCACTTTCTTTGTCTGTATCCTTTATTTCATGAGGGTATATTTTATAAAATTTATATTTAAAAATTCTACCGACAAGTTATATTGCCATCACAAAAAGAAATAGCAAATAGAAAATAGTTCTATTATAACCGAATTAGCAAATTTGGATATTTTTTGATTACTTTAAATTAACCTAGTAACCTCTGTTTCTGACATTAAAACTTACATACTTTTTTGAGAAAAAAACATAGTAGGAAAACAGTGTTGTAAAGGTCAATTCTTATACAGTGACCGCCACAAAAGATAAACCAAATGATTTTTATAATTTTTCAAAAAAAATTTTTTGATATTTATCTCTGCATACACCTAAACTCGGAAAATATTTACGAGGTAGGTGCAAATTTACAAATATAACATAAGATAATAGACATATTAGGTCGGACTAAATAAATTAACTGCCGTAAATAACCCTTATTGCCCTTTAATTTCAAACAAATGTTAAAGCCTTATTACTCTTATAGCATTTAAGTTTATTTAAATTACTTTAAAGTTTTTATTAAATCAGGGTAAAAAATAAAACACCCGTTTTTATTAATTTTACCTTTGTTTTATTAAATTGCAAATATTTTATCCCTAAACGCTGCAACCATGCATACCCTTATGTGTATGCATGGTTGTATACATGACGACTTGGTTTAAAGTAAAGCTTTTAAACTAATATATGAAAAAAAGGAGAAAAATAGATTAAATAAATGTAAAGTAGAGTAGATAGTGTGTAGTGGCCTTGCGGGTCATCTGAGAGTGTCCTTGGTATCTATTTGCGACCTAAAAGGTCCTATTTAAATGATTGTTTTTTTTTGTATAACAATATTTTACATGTCTAATTATATCTAAGAATTATTTT